>CAJVPT010000027.1:0-54568 GCA_910592055.1 Acaulospora colombiana
CTCATAAAGAAAAAGAAGCTGGATCTCAAGCTTATCAAGGTTAAGGCATATTTTAATATCCAGTATAATAAAAAAGCATATGTTCCAGCCAAAGAGGCACTAAAATTTCCAGTGATAAAATGGAAAAAATTGGTCTCACCCAATATGATTACAAAAATTAAATGGCAGAATATAGTGTTAGATACTCCTATAAGACAAGCTATAAAAAAAAATTAATAATAAAGTAATAGTCTACTAATAAACAACTCAAGGTAGAATTGAAAGGAGATGGAACCAGCAAATCCAAGACCATCATGGATACACGTGAAACCTTGTATAAGAATATTTTAATAAAAGACACATATGAAATACCTTATTTAAAGCTCACAAAGCAAAAGCTTTCTTATTAAACTGATCAATAATAAGCTATCAACACTTACGAAGCTGGCCATAAGAAGACCAGATCTCTATAAGCAAGTGAAATGCATTACATGTGACCAGGAAGAGAAATCAATAGAACACTTGCTAGAATGTCCAACTTATAAGACTCAGTGTAATAAGATATGGCAAAAAGAAATAGAAAGAATTTTAAAAGGATTTAGAAAGCTCTTAAAAGAAAGGAAAACTGAATCAGAAGAGAAAGAGTTAAGCTTGAGAATAGATGATAGAATAGAAATAGAATAAATGATAAACAGATAGCAAAACTAATAGAAAGAATCTCAGAAACCAGTCAGAACACACATAGCTTCTGTATGAAATCAATAGAGGAAGAACTAGTTATTAAAATAGTGGATTTGACATGTTATAATAAGATAATTGGAAAAGAAACAAGAAAATGGATAATAAAGATGCAAGAAAAAATATTTAATCACTTCTAAAAGAAAATATGGAATACAAAATGTGAAAAAGTGATTGAATGGAAACAAAAATCAGGAATCTGCAAATACAACAAGATAAAAAGACCATTATACCCACTAGATCAGGAAAAAAAGAGCAAAATTATAGAAAATCAATCCAATAAGAAACTGATATATAAAGAAAAAAGAGTCAAAGACAAAAAGTTGAAAGAAATTCTATTTAATGGAATGAAGTATGGTATTAAGCGATTGGAGTTTTGATCTCTGTCAGAGCTCAAAAGAGTAATCTGTAGTAGTGACCTGTGAACAATGATGTTAGAAGTTGGAAGGGTTTTCACTTAAACCTCTAATAGAGCAATAAATCACTCCTAAAGTTGTACTTAGAAAGGTAATACAACTAAAACAAATGTGTTAGTTAAAGATTTAGCTTTAACATTTCATTTAATATGTACAGCTTACAAATATTTAATAAAACACACATAACTAACCTGACAGAGAGTAAAAAAAAAAAAAAAAGAAAAAAAAAAGAAATTAGTATTAGTTTTGTCTTGGCAAAATAATTTCTTTCTTGATCTGGAGTAATAATAAGCCATCTAATAGATTATAGTTTTAAGAAGTTTAGTAGCATAAATGATATATAAAATACTTAGTGTCTTCTTTTGTAATTCCTATAATACAGTATATATTACAAATTAGTTTATCAAGTTAATAAACAAGGCTAAGTCAGCATTAAAAAAAAAAATAAAACCTATATTTCTTTTTAGTTATTATCCATAGTTCTTGTCTATTAAATTACTTTAGTTCTATTTTTAGATTATATGATACATATGATACAAAGTGTGTTTTATTGGATCATAGAATAGATCCAATCACTAGGATAAAGTAGTAATTGACATAGTGCGCATTATTTAATTTCTTTATTCAATTATTATATCTCATTTATATTTAGTCTTATTTTTTTCCCAATCACTTGAGGCATAGCAACCTTGGTAACAGGAAAATGGCTTCTAACACTAGAAACACCAAAGTTTCATAACTTGAACAATAGAAAATAGAAAAAAACCAGCATGCAGAAAAAAGGAGCAAAGAGACTACCTCTTTTCCTAATCAACTATATGCCAAGAAACCCATCAACATATAATCAAAAATACCAATAACTTTGGAAGTAGAACTCAACCAAGAAAGTGAGGAAACAAATACTTATAAGAACTTAACAATTGCAACTCCAAATGCAACTAGTATAGAAATAGAATCGGAGCCACCTCGCAAAGGACAAATGTAAAGTGAACAAATAGAGGAAGCTGAAAGTAGAGCAGGAGACCTATCAGTAATGATGGGTCCCTAAAGTATTTAGCATATAAAATTTCGCGGATTACTTATGTCCTTTTTTGAGGGACAAAATTCATAGCTCTTTACTTTAATAGGGACAAAAGTTAGGAAATGCTATAAATCAATAATTTAGATAATGGAGAACAATTGTAATTAGTTTTTTTATAGTTATTAATTTAAAAATTTTAATATTTTCTAGTGAAGGACATTTAACTTATGTCCCTACCTCACCTTTTAGGGACTTATCTTTACTCATCAGCAAACCTTGCACCCCTAACAAAGAAAGACTTAGATAGCAGAAGGGGATTTGTGATTCAGTAGCAGATAGCAATAAAGAATAATCCAATAAATAAGACTTTGAAAAGAGAAAATAAGAACTCTGAACAATAGTAGGCCATAAGAATAATGTGATGTACCCCAACAACAAGCTAAGACTAAGGACACCAGTCAATTCAGAGATCAAATATGAAAGAAGTTGTTTTAAAGTGGGCATTGGGTCCAATATTACCCTTGGTTCGAACAATGACTCAAAAATTCTTTACCTAACTAAAGTTCTCAATTCTCCTTCAGGACTAATTGCAATCTGCAATGAACATAGCAAAGAGAGGACGTGAATCATCACGATTTTTGGAAATCAACAAGTAACAGATAATGCAATGAAAATAGAATTATCTAATATAGGTGACAATAAGCTCCCACACATCTGATTGGCAGACAATCGATTAAGAAAGGCAAATCTATAGTGATCTGGGACATACCTCTGAACACAAAACTCCTGAAAGAGAGACAGCACTTCATCAAATTTGATAACATATTGGGGATTAGTATGAGAACCCAAAACTGGTGACAGAGTACCACTATTACTTTTGAAAAAGTATCAGTCAAAGAATCACTTGTCAAGTAATACAGTACTCTTATCAAAGGAGACATGATTAAAATAAATAATGTCTGCTGGTCCATCATCCAGATGCAAGAGAAATACATCATAGTTGTCAAACTGGTTAACCTTTTACCAGGCACCTGGCATGGAACCTCAAGCAAGCCTTAAGTGAGATAAAAGCATATATGAGTTACATACCATATACTTGCTTAACAAGATACTGATCAAAGAAGTTTGCAGTAGTAAGTTTTTAAACAAGAGAAGACCTACTTTCGGCAAAAGATTTGCTTATATCCTTGATACCTATCAATATACCATTATATTTAATCTATGACACAACTCATCTCATTAGAGAATATCCTATTAAAGAATAGAGAAAACAATGAAGAGATTTCAATCACACCCAGATAGAAAAATATAGACAAATCTATAGTAAATTCAAGTTTGTAAAAATAGGTGCATTAGAATATCTACAGCTTAAAAAAACAAGGAAGGTGTCAAACTAGTATCATATGTAGCATTAACACAAGCCAACAACAAATGGCAGAATAAAACAATCCAGGAACGTACATAACAAAATTAGTAGAAACAATTGTAGGGTTAGTAGAGATATATGCAGCAACCTCAAGATATTAGAGAAGTTGCAGAGTTGCTGATGATATTACAAAAGAGGTCGCAAGCCTCAAGAAGATGGTAATGGACCTTGATGAAAGAGTTACAAACATTGAAGTATACAATCAGAAATACTATAATAAGATGAACCAATACTCTGACAGTAAAGACAAAGAAAAGGATGAATCACCAAGAAGAATCTCAAGCTATTCTGAAACCTCAATCCAAATACAGGATATAGCAGACATTTGAGAAAGACAATATCAAATCAACAAAACAATGGATGATATGCAAGCCAACATACAAGCCAATATGCAAAGAGTACTAAAGGCTATTGGAGCTTTGATAAACAATCAACACCAACATCAACATAAATACTAATCTTTATAGGTAACACATTAAAAGAAAAAAATACAATTCAAAATAGAAATAAAAAAGGAATACAAACCATCAGAAAATCAATTAATCAAGTAGAAACAGGTATCATATTAAAAATCACAACCTCCAATAAAAGAGGGCTCAACAAAGAATCAAATAGAATAAGTTGGATAGAGTTATAGTAAGAGAAAAACTGGGATATTGTAATCAGCACAAAGATGAATAGAAGTGACCATGTAACAAAACACTAGATAGCAGAGGCATATAAGTGCCACTGGACCAACACAAACTAGAAACAAGGTTCTGGGGTAGGAGTGACCCTTAAACTTCGACTTGCAAGAAAAATAATAAAGAAGGAAATTCTAAAGGGATGAGCCATTGTGTTTACTTGGCCTTCCTGCACAAAAAATACTTTAGAGTCATAGGCTTATACTCCTCTGCAAAGGCTTTAGATAGATCAAGCTTTGAAAAAAAAGTAACAAGATAGCTTAATACCAGCTACAAACCCAACTAGAAAACTATAGTGCAGGAGACCTAAATGACACCAACATGCCATATATGATTAAGTTCTTCAACAAGTATAACCATTTCATGAGCAAGACATCTTTCAATAACTTACTTATCAAAGAAATGAAGAATCATGTCCTGATTAATGCATTCTATATAGTTAATCTACAAAGAACAGAATATATGTAGGAAACTTATTCAATATTAGCAAGCAAGATTGATCAGGTTTAAATCACGCAGAATGGTTATCTAGAACTTTTAATAGTTGGGATCTAAAACAAATTCAAACAACTATATGAGAGCAACCATGATATCATATTTGCTGGAGCACACTTATCATTTTCTTTTTTGAAAAAGAAAAGAACCATATAGAGAAAACTCAATATAAGATACAACTGAATAAACACTGAACCAGAAAAATAGGAAAAATAGACAAAACATATAGAGAAAAAGATAAATACTCTGAACGAGGAGATGAACCCAACTGGGAATGTTAACGAAATATGGTACAGTTTAAGAAAAACAATTCTCAAAGTGACAAGTTTATACATCAAAAGGTTTTAAAAGCATCAGGTCATTTCATACAACAAGCAGGAGAGATATCACAGAATAGCTTCAACTATAACAATCGGACTTTGCCAGCTCAAAAAATTGTAACAGAAGGGGAAAGAAACAAGATCACTGAAAAAAGTAGGACTAAAATTCATACTCTAGCTAAGAACAATAGTATAAATCTTTCTAAAGAACTTAGATCTCTAGAAGACTTCAAGACTGTGAAAATAGTGGTGATAGAAGAAATAAAAAATATAAAGAACACTTTACACAGACATATATGTACAACAAACAGCAAAAAATCAAAAAGGCCATCAACAATTACCTCGCCTAGTTTGAGAAAGACAAAAAAAGGATGATAGATAGTTTTTTAGAGAGGAAAAAATGGAAAATCAAACTTGACAAATTAATCCTGAACATCAATGAGAAACCTGATATTATTCTGGATAAGAATAAAATAAAGTTACAAGTACAAGACCATTTTGAAAACTAGATAAAAGAATTGAATCCCACTATAATCCCACAAAAGTGGCAAGAGGAATACAAACCTCTGTAGCATATAAAAAAGGAATGATATAATGATATACTGATTGATTTTTCTATGCAAGAAATAGGAGGCATCATAGCCAAGGCAAGCAAAGTTTCAGCTTATAACCCTTCAAAGATTCCCTATACAGTACTACACCACTTGGACTTCAAGGTAATCAAAAGAGTGAAAGATATTTTTAATACAATTCTTTGTTCCAGCTCAATGTTACATAAATGGAAGGAAGGAACGATATACCCAATTCTGAAAACATATGACTGGGGCAATGACCTAATAAAGATCCACCCCATTACACTATTGGAATCAATAAAGAAAATCTTTATAAAAGGAATCGTTAATAGGCTATCCAACATACTTATAAGATATGAAATTCTGTCAGAACACAATTGGGCTGCTTTGACAGGAATGAGTGCAATGGAACCCATCTTTGAAATTAATACAATTATCAAAAATACCAGGTTAAATGATAAAGAATTATAAATCCTTTTTCAAGACATAAGCAAAGTATATGATATTATAAATCTGGACACTCTGGTTAAGGCCATAAAGAGGATCAATTTCTCCAGAAGACTCATTGACCTTATCATGGAGGGTTTTAAAAATAGAAAAAACACAATTATTACAGGAGTAGGAACTATTGACCTCTATGAGGTCAGAAATAGAATTAATCAAGAAGACACAATATCACCACTCCTTTAACACATTTATTATGACCTGATAATTAATAGAATTAGTAAAACATATAGATAAAGAGCTTCATAAAGATATATGACAGGTCACAGCTAAGAACATCCTGAAGTTTTATAAATACATCAGTCATAGCATATATGGATGATATGACATGGGTAGCTGAAAATTGAAACCAACTAGAAGTTATCATAGTGTTAGCCTTAATTATCTATTATATTTTCTTTTGATTAATATCTATAGTTCTTGTCTATAATATTACTGTAGTTCTATTTTTAGATCATGTGACACATGTGATACAAGATGTATCTCATTGGTTCATAGGGTGGATTCAATTATTAGGGCAAAGTAGTGATTGACGTAACTTGCATTATTTAATTTCATTATTTAATTTTATATCTTATCTATATTATCTAGCAGGTTATACAAGTGAGCAGATCTGGCATATTGACTTAATTTGGCAAATCTGACAGATTTGATCACTTTGGTTACTTTGGTTACCAAATAATTAATATTTAATTATGTATATAAAGGCCAGCTATCCAAAGCAGTTGACCCAAGGTTTTACCTACTGAATTCTCTTATCCTTGGATATTATATATCTCTAATAAACCTTCTAATTAAATCAAATCACCCAAAGCCTCTTTTAACGTGTTTGTGTAATCTCTAATATTCTTGAATTATCAACTTTAGTATACCATGACTGAGGTATTCTCTCTCAACTTAAAGTGAATTACTACTATAGTTGTCCCATCTATCTATCAGATTTGGAGATTATTGGATAGATTGACAATAGATATAGCTAGCTTTTTCTACAATTTTGCACAAGTGAAGGTCAATCCAAGCAAATTTAAGCTCCTAATAATCAACAATAAAAGAGAGTCAGGAATAACTTTTGAACATAACACTATTGAAGCTGCCATGGAAGCAATTCAATACTTGGAAATGTGATTTAACCGGAATAACAAAAAGAGATATCAAACAAATCTGACCTTTCAGATAACATTGAATCTTACAAACTGCCTGCTCTGGAAAAAAGTAATAAATAAGCAAGTCCAATAATTAATCAATTATATAATCCTATTAAAGATGAAGTACCTGATCCAGAATCTATGCTTTATAGAAACCAAGGCTAAGACTATAGATAAAAAACTTAGAAGAATAATTAAACACAAGACTGGTTTTGTTATCTTAGCTCCAAACTGTATCTTACTTAGTGAACTGGAGTATAACATTTTCAGTCTCAAAGTATGCATGCTTCAAAAGCATATATTAATATTCAAAACACTCTATCCATTATTCAACTATGCAGGACAATTATGTAGAAAAAGGATAGCAAACTTTTAATGTATGGCTTGATCAAACAAAAATGTTCTGGAGATATATTCTAAAATTTATGCAACAGGCACTAACTTTCTACAAAATATGCTCATCAACATACAGAAACACAGTTTCTTTTTTAGAAATATGAGACAAAGGAATATTGTAATGGCATACCTACTAACACCACTAAAGGTATTTATGGAACCAAACTGGTTCAACAAGTTCAGAAATAGCCTTAGAGTGAACAACTTAAGGTGAGTAGAACAATTCACTAATTTAACAAGATCAAATCAATCAGTTGGATGTAGGTATGCCACATCATTGGATGAAAAGTGCAAGAGAGACAATCACTTTTCTATAAAGAAATTGTCAACAAACTTATTATGGGTACTACACATCCAGATTATCTACTAGGCTAACCATTCTCTAGCTAGGCATTAACCCTTTCCACAATATGATCTGGATGGGAAAAATGAGTAGCAGATACTTGAAGAAGAACAAGTTAATTTGAATAGTAGCTAAAAGAAACACAACAGAAGGGGAACTATTATTAGGGAAACTAAAAAAGAAGAATACACACACCACCATAGTAAGATACTACATTCAGAACATACCCTTGTTAGACCTGAAAACATGCCCAGGCTATAACTTTAACTTAAGTATGGATGAGAACATCTGTATAATTAACTTTGCAAGTCAAGACACAATAATAATCCCTGGAAGTAGTAAACAGATTGTTTTTGAGAGAAGGATATACAAGATAACCAAACTGTTTTCATTACTAGACAGCATAAAAGCCAGACTTAATTGGCAAAAGAAGAATCCAACATCAGAATTACAAGATATTAACATCTCAGAACATACCTATGTAAACAGATATGAATTATAGATCAAGGATAAAGCAAGTCTAGAGAAGTTAAGACATTTGCAGTAAAGTATAGTGAACTGGCAGAATATTAGAAACACCATAGATATGAGTTGTTATAGAAACTTCAACACTATTACTTTTCAGGTACAAAATTTGTCAATAGTAGAGAAAATAGAAATAACAATCCTCAAGATCTCCTAGAAAACAATGTCAAATAACACAAACTGAATGCAGTCACAATGGCATTGACCTTACTCCCAATGGGAACTAAGATAATGATCCATATAAACAGTTAGATAGTAGCAACAGCTTTGAAGATCACAAAGAATAGGAGCAAGATAGCTTTACTAGTTGAGTGTATAAAAGACCTAGTTTGCATAAAGAACCTCAAGTTCCAAATTGAAAATATCAAGAGAAATGGGATATGGACATATATCAAAGTAGATTCAGAGGCCAAAAAAGCCCAACTCAAATAGCAGACCATTAAACTAGAAGTCATGCCCATCAACAGATACATACTCGAACTGGCATACAAAAAACAAGTAATCAATTTTAAAAGCAGAGAAGTAGTGTAAACCCATTTTAGAAATGAAAGATTCTGGAATAGTGCAACCTGAGAAGAAATCGATACTTAGATCAATACTATGATACAGTAAACTAGAAGATAACAGTTGACTTTCTAAGAGTAAAGAAAATTACTATCGGCATTATAAGCACAGAGATCATTAACAAAGAATCTTCAGATTAAAATCCTAGATACAAGAATTGTCAATCTTGACCAAGCTCCATGAATAAAGAAGAGATCTGTACAAGTCCAACTGATATATCAGGTGCAAGATAGCCAAGGAAGATCAAATGCATATATACACATATAGAGAAAACAACTTCAACTTTGGTATCAATATGCTAGAGACAATAACACTCTTTCTACAGAGTAGGGTAAAATGAAGTAAGGCCTGGATGTAAGCATAAGTCTCAAAGATAAAAAAAGAAAAAATTGATCTTTGGATGGGAATGATAATGAGAAGTCTTGTATATCTATAATATAGCAAGCCTGATCCATAACTGGGTAAGGATTTTTAGAAAGAAAGCTAAACTGGCTCTAGTGAGATGTATCAAAGAAATTCAGAAAGTTATAAGAGCAATTTGGAAATAGAGATATAAAGCTCTAATCAAATGGGAAACATCCATGGGGATATTCAAAACAGTAAAGAAGGTGAAGAGCAAGTGGAGTTAAAACATATCAAAAAATTAAACCAGAGAACAAACAAATACAGCCATTTTAGACTAGAAGAAACACAAGATCTTTAATTTCTATCTTAGAATAAAAAGCAAGGAAAATTGCACTAACTTAGCCTAGACAAGTTAGTTTCTCTGCAAGAGAGGCAACAGACTATGGAGGTTCTTTAAAGATCTGAACTGGAAGATATCTTTTTCTAAATTTTTAACATATATGCTAATATAGTTTCAATATTTAGTTAACTTTGAAATTGATAATACAATGTAATATCTGAGTAAATATTAATAAAAGATCAACTGGAGACTGAGCTAGCAAAAAAAAAAAAAATTTTTTTATATTTAGTTAGCAGATTATCCAAGTGAGCAGATCTGATATATTGGCCTAATTTGATAAATCTGTCATATTTGGTTACTTTGATTATTAAATAATTAATATTTAATTATATATATAAAGGCCAGCTATTCAAAGTAGTTGATACAAGGTTTTACCTATTGAATTCTCTTATCCTTGATATTATATATCTCTAATAAACCTTCTAATCAATCCAAATCACCTAAAGTCTCTTTCAACATATTTGTGTAACCTCCACTATCCTTGAATTATCAACTTTAATATATCATGACTGTGATATTCTTTCTTAACTTAAAGTGGATTACTACTAAAGTTGTCTCATTTATCTATCTGATTTGGAGGTTATTGGATAGGTTAACAAATTGATGGTAACTATAAGATTTATTACTCTATAAACTATTCTCTAAAAACAATTAGGAAGCCTTGCTTAGTATTGGAAGTATTTACTTGGAAAGTAATTCAGAAATTCAAAGTCTAGCAAAGGTTTTGAATTTTGTTATAAGAATAGTTTAAAAAACCATTTTATTACTAATAGTATATATAAAAATACTCTTTTCACTGATTCTCTAATAATAATCAAAAAAGATGCTTACAAGAAGTCTTTCTACTTCTTGACTAATAAAGTTATACCACTTTCCTTAAATCAACTCGAAGTAACAACTTCAGGAATTATACTCACCTTCCTTCCTCTTTTAAACAATCTTTTTCAGATAAAAACATAACTTTCAGTGACCAAAGTCATGAAACACCTTTCCTATCAATGGCAAGAAAATTATAAAAGGAAGATGAACTGTAGTGCTGCCATCTACTCACCTATTAGAGAGACAGTAAAGAGCTTTTCAAATGATGGAAGACTTATCTTGAAGGCAACTATCCACTCTCTTGTCATGCTTTGGTTCTAAAAGTGCTCTTTCACAGTTTTTCTGAGGGATTTTGTCTATCTCAGTTTGATCCTAAATTTTGAGTAGCACAAAGATTTTCATGCAGTGATTGGTCAGCAGAAAACACATCAGTAAAATGAATATAAACAAGCTCCCATTGGTCACCTCATATGTCTGAATACATTTTCTCAGTACCTATAAGAACCTGGAGTTCACTATAAGTTGTATGCCAGTCGCATAGGTGGATACAGAACATGAAAACTAGGACATCATTGGCTACACAAAAAGAACAAGGCTGGATTAGGTTATTTTGGATAGACAACAACCTGACTCACTTATTTCTTCTTCAGCAAATACAATCATTATACTTAGAGCTAGTATCTTTTTGGAGGGTTTTGATACTCACATCTGCTCATTTAAACTACTTATAATGATCAGCTAAACAATATTATATCCTTCTGGACAAGACTCAACTCAAACACAATTCTTTTTTCTTTTTAAAATTTTTGGTTAAGCACTAATGGAGTTAAGGCTTCACATGGGTAGTTCTCAACATTGGTGATGCTAAGTATCCTAGATGAATCCTTGACACATTAGCCCCCTCTTTTTATGGTAGCAATAAGCCGCTCAGTGGGATGCCCAATAGTTGCACTTTAGGGAGTATCAAGGTGTAGAATAGAAAATTAATATTGTGATTTTCATACTTTCTGTTTTTTCGTAGTTTGTTTCTGTAAGTAGATACCTACACTAAACAGTTATGTAACTATCTTATCCTGATTGAGTGAGATGTAAATAGATAACTTTTTGTACTATTCGTTGATCTGTAAATCTTTAGACAATATAAGTAGTTATTCATCCCAGTTTTCTCTAAGTCTTTTGCTTATTGAAATAAATCTTGCTTATCTCGATGCAAGAATGAGCTAATATTTAAAAAAAAAAAAACTAATAGTATATATAATGCTTTCCACAAAACAAATCCTAACACCAATATTAATCAAATTTATCTTTTTTATATTGACAATTCTTGTTTAATTTGCTATCCACTCCAGGAACCTTCTCCTACTTTTAAAAACTTTTGAAATTGATTCAAAGTTAAATCCATTACTACTTTTTATACTTTTGTGATTCAATATTATTTTAATCAAATTCTTTCTGCTTCTACCTTTTATTTCAAATCCACTATCATTAAAAAATTAATTTTTAATATCAGATACACACACATTTATTTTTTTGATAACATTTATTTGAAACTCTTATTTGCTATTACACAATTCAATTTCTTTACTATTGATCTCCTTGAACCATTTAATTTACTTGTTAATTGATATCTTGGATAGCTCAATTTTATTTTGAGCCTACACAAAACTTACAATTATTTCAAAAATCTTTTATTTTTCAATAAACCCTTATATCTTGAATCACTTTTTAATTTTTTTATTTCTACTTCTTCTTTTATTCTATCTTCTATATCTACTTCTCTTAATAATATACATACCTATATAATGATAGCAACACCCAAGAATATCTATAATTACTTTAAACAATATCATTTGCCCTTATACTTCAATATATTATAAGTGAAACTCTTCTTTGGTAATAGAACCCAGGATTCTATAACTTGAATAACTTCTTTTGAAAAGGCCATGATAGTTAATCAATTGAAAGGCAAAAAATTGATCTGTATGCTTAATACCTACTTTCAAGATGAAGCTGAGCAATGGTGAATAACATATTTTAAGAACAATAAAACTGATATTGATGTTATGAAATGAAAGGCCATTTCTGAGGAATTCAAAAAGCAATTTTGTACCCAACAATAGATCAATAAATGGACATATGATTTTGAAAAACATAGATAAGAATCAACTGAATCTATGACTATTTATCATATCACTTTCAAAAAACTTCTTAAAAGGATCAATATTGAAGATAATATAAGTTCTAGCCAAAAACTCTGCCACTATATCAGAAAATTACTCCCATATTTGGCTCCAATTGTTTTTATGAACAATTTTAATAGTATAATTGTTACATACAAACTTGCAATGACTTATCAAAATGGTCAGGATATAAACAATGATGAGAAACTACACAATCCTACTCCTATCTCAAGGAATTTCAAAATGAATTCTTTGAAATCTGATGACCCTATGGATGCTCTTATCAAAAAGTTTGAAAATTTTTAACTGAACTTGGCTAAAAAATTGGAACATCTTTTTGCTCAAGTGAAAAAACAAGGCCATCCCTCAAGGCAATCTATCTTTAGTTTTATTAATATATCTAACTCTATTCAACTTGTATATTTCATATGCAATGAACCAGGACATTGAATTATGGAATATATGTCTGAAAAGGTTCAAGTAAACTTCTTCAGGTCTAGAAAACTTTTGAACTATCTCACTATTGAGAAATTTAAGGAAAAAATCAATAAATCTGAATACGAGTAAAAAGTCTATATTGGTCAATGCAATCAATCCTATATTATTAATAGGAGGGAGACCAAACAAAAGCAAAAACAATTTGAATCAATTAAGAAATTAAACCTATATACCAAAAAATTCTCTATAATTTCACCAAGGAAAATTTATAACTCTGAACTTGACGTGATTGAAATCTCTCCTACTATCAAACTCAAAAGGTCAAAAACTAAAGCCCAACTATCTATTGTAAATCAACTACTCAACTATGACATCTCTGAGAATATTTTGAATTCTCTTGTCAAAGCTACTCTGAAACAAATGTTATAATATCTCAATCAGCACAAAAACTTAATCAAAATTCTCAAGTGATCTAAATTACCTGTGGAAATTAATTATCTTATCTTTGATGATCCAAGAAAAACTATAGCTGCCAGGTGCTATGTTCACATCAAAGGAAATTCTGTAATGGCTATTCTTGACTTTGATGCTACTATCATTATTATTATTAATAAACTTATAAGGAAACTTAGATTGGAAATTAACATCAAGTCCAAAACCATTGTAATTACTACTAATGGTATATGAACAAGGTCCTTGAACAAATAATTTATTGAAAATATTTATCCAGGATTTAATTGTACTAGCAACTTTGCAAGTAATTGAGCCATGTGAGAAAACCATTTTTCTGAGAACTGATTGGCTGGATTACATGAAGGCTAATTGGAATTTTGAGAACCATACTCTCCAAATTACTTATAAGGGTAAAACTATTGCTATAGGAATCATTACCATACCAATACTCACTCACATCTTCTATAAGGTAATAATAACTATGAGGATAATGAAAATAAACTTTTGGATGAAATTGAATATGAATCTGAAAGTAATCTTGAGAACAGGAGATCTATACATCTGATCTTGTTCTTGAATCTGAGAATAAAAACCCTACTATTTTTCTTTCTAATTGTTCTAAATCTAAAAAACCCATTCCTAAACCATTAACTGGAATTTTGATCAAGGAATAACAAGCTGAAATTCAATAAATCTTATCTAATTATAAGGATTTCTTTGCTGATTACATTTCTAAGGAAGGTCAAACAAGTAATATGAAAAGAACTATAGTAGTTATCCATAGTATTGATACTAGAAATACTCCTTAAATTAAACAATAACCAGATAAGGCCTTATCTGACTAACAGGAATTCATTAAAAAGAAAATTGAGAAATGTTATAGTGAGGAATTATCAGTTTTATCACTAGCTTCTGGTCTTCTTCTGTTGTTATAGTATCTAAGAAAAATAATAAGTAGTACTTCTATATTAATTATAAAAACTCAATACAGTTACTAAAAAGGATGTCTATTCTATGTCAATTGTTGATAATCTTTTGAAAATCTTCAATAGTACTCAATAGTTCACCTGTCTTGATCTGGCAAATGAATATTGGCAAGTGACAATAAGTAATGGGATGATACAAAATAGTATTCACAACAAAATATGGCCTATATAAATTCAATGTTATATCCTTTGGTTTTTACAATACACCTGCAACTTTTTAGTGACTAATGGATAAAATATTGGTTTTCTACCATGACAAATTTATTAAAGTTTATCTTGATGATATTACCATCTTCTCTACCACCTTTGATTTCACTGTCAGCATGTTTTAATTATCTTGATACTCTTAAAGAAATCTTGCTAATGCTAAATTCTGAAAAATGGCACTTCTTTCTATCACATGTAAAATTACTTGATTATATAATTAACTATAAGGGAATTCAATTTGATAATGACAAAATTATGAAAGTTAAAAAATTCCCAAGACCCACCACTATCAGACAACTGAGAGAATTTCTTGAACTTGCCTTTTACTATAGATAGTTTATCAAAAACTTCTTTTTTATTGTCTATTCTTTAAATTCTTTCTTGAAAAAGAATAACCCCTTTGAATTACCAGCAAGCCTTCAAAACTCTGAATCAACTCTTAATCTTATCTTCTATCTTGAGATACCTTGATTTCTCCAAGGTTTTCTACCTTCATACTAATGCTTCTGAAACTGATATTGGTATTGTTCTGATATAATAAAATGGAAAAAAGAAGTATACAATAATCTATATTAGCCCTAGTCTCAACAAAGCTGAGCATATTATTTGCCACTGAATTAGAATATCTTGCAGTTATCTGGACTGTTGAATACTTTTATCAATACCTAAAAACTCAATATTTCTTCTTGATTACTAATCACTTTACACTTCAATAAGTATAAACAACTGAACTTAAAAGATAAAGTACAAGGTGGATATTCCACTTAAAATTCTACAACTTTACTATTAATCATATATCTGAAAGAAAATATTACAATAATAATACCATATCTAGGATATATGATATTGATGAACCAATCTTTTATAACTCCAATTCAAAGTCAATAATTATAAATGAAATTTGACAATAAACAATATCCAGTCAAAATAGTTGATATCCTGGACTACAACACAATCTATCTTATCAAAATGGAATTTAACATTATTATCATCTCAAAAACTATTTTCAGTATAACAAATTACTTGACACTTTTGATAATAAACAACAAAAGCAACTTATCTTCAAAGCACTATACTATCAAGTAAAAAAAATCAACTTTACAAAAAAGATTGCTACAAGAAAACAAGAAATCAATTACTTTATGTAATTCAAAAATATGAAATAGAACTAATCTTATATTTATTATATAACTATTTCACTGAAACTCATCTTGGTGTGAACAAGGTCTTTGAAAAAACTATATAATCAATACTACTGGCTCCAAATGTTTAAAAATATAAAGCATTATATCAATACTTGTGACCAATATCAATGATAAGATGAATTCAAAACTCTAGGATTCTTACACCCAATCATAGTTAGTAACTTTTTCTTCAAAATAGGTATTAATATTGTGGAACCCTCCCAATTACAAGTAAAGAAAACAAATATATCATAATTTCAACTGACTACTTTATCAAATGGTCTGAAGCTGAAGCAATCTCCTATGCTAAAGGACAGTGAGTTGCGGATTTTATTTATCAAGTTATTATTTGCTGATATAAATTTTAAACATATACTTTTGATTGTGAAACACATTTTAGAAATGAAATAGTTGAAGCTTTATTGAAAAAATTTCAAATATAAGATCTCTTATTCTATTATATATCATTCACAAACAAATAAACTAGTAAAATGCTTTAATAGGGCTCTATATAGATCTTTAGCAAAAATAATTGAAGAAAAAGAAAATTGTGATAAATTTATTGTACCAACATTATTTGTTTATTACATATTAAAACAAACTTCTATCAAATTTATACCCTTCTATCTAATTTATAGTTACAACTCTCAAATGCTTCACATAGAAATAAATGAAATAATAGAAGAAAATATCTGGACCTGTCTCTATCAACTGACTGAAATCCTATCTATGGCTTAAAGAATTGTTCAAGAAAATATTCTGAAAGCCTAAAGAAAACAAAAGGAAAGATTTGATTTGAAGTTGAAAAAGCCAAGGAACTTTAAAATTAGTAATAAAGAATTAGTTTATGATGCTACCAGGAATAAACACTTTGCTAAAAAACTCAAACCAAAATAAAAAGGACTTTACTTTATATATAATAACTTGGAAAATAGAGTCTTTAAACTCAGAACTATGAATGAAAAAGTTCTGACTATCTCTCTTAACTTGATCTTGCTGGAACTATATTTTAACAGTGAAAAATAAAAACCTATTATATATATTAAAAACTAAAAGAAGGAATATACAATGTAATAGTAATGGTACTTGAGCTCTCCCTACTATTATATCTGATTCTAGAACTCTTAACAATTATTATATAATCCTAAGGTAAAGTACTATAAGTGAACAAGTGAAAATATGAAAAAGAAAAATAAAAATCTCAAAGCTCAAGAGAGAAAAATTCTATCCAAAAAAACAGGCATAGGAATATCCAATTGGATCAATAGGATACTAAGCCTGATTACTCTTTGCTGCAAATTCTGGTTTTTCAATTTCAACTCTTTGACCCTAGTTGAAGTAAAACATTTGAAAGACAATGACTCTATCTCTTCCTCCAATTAATAAATTTCTTCTTAAAAGTCAGCCTAGAACTGCTCACCATAATATATTTACCTTTTTAAATACTTAAACATTTTTTAGAAAGTAATAATAATTGTTTACAAAGAATCTATTTTTCTTGAACAAGTAAGTCTTTGTGCTTTAGCAGCTCTGGTTTCTTTAGGTATGTTGAAAAAAGGAATAAGAAGAATACCTGACAAATTAAAAAAAATTATTATATTAAATAGGAGAATATGAATAATTGTACCATTCCAACAATCATATAAGAAGCCTTACTGCCTATTAATTTGTATCAAAAAGGATTATTATATCCATATAAAAATTAACATAATTATTATTTAAGACCTAATTTTAAAGAATTTCTTAATCACAATTTCTGAATTTGTGCAAGTGATCCCAATACCTTAGGATCTACTCCAATCTATTAATAATCAAGTCTTGCAAATATATAGGTTTATATAATATATTATTTACAGGAAAAATAGAATTTTCTTCTTGATCTATATATACTATCGGAGGAAATTATTGAAAGAAATTGTTATAACTGATCACAACAATTCTATTTGAATAATCTATAGTTCTTGACTATTAGTTCTATTTTTTAGATCATGTAATATATGTAAATACAAGGTATATCTCATTAGTTCATCAGATAGATTCAATTATTAGAATAAAGTAGTAATTTACATAATACATATTATTTAATTTTTTTATTCTATTATCATATCTTATCCATATTTAGCTAGCAAATTATCCAAGTAAGCAGATCTGATATATTAAACTAATTTGACAAATCTGATAGATTTGGTTACTTTGATTACTTTGATTATTAAATAATTAATATTCAATTATATAGTGTATATAAAGGCTAATTGTTTAAAGCAGTTAACCCAAGATTTTACCTATTGAATTCTCTTATTCTTGATATTATATATCTCTAATAAACCTTTTAATTAATCAAATTATCCAAAGCCTCTTTCAACATGTTTATATAACCTCTACTATTTTTTAATTATCAACTTTAGTATATCACAGCCAAGTATTCTTCCTCAACTTAAAGTAAATTATTGCTATAGTTGTTCTATTGATTTATCTAATTTTGAGATTATTGAATAGATTAACAATATATATTCTATTTTTGATATGAGGACATAGTTAATGATGTACAATATCTACTTGTTTGTTACTTTTTTTATTTCTATTAAATTCTAGCTTTGTTTATCTTTTGATTTATAAGATTTTATTAATATTTTTTCCATCCAGAGCTGTTATATTATATACCTAAAATCTTTACTAATATACCTGATTTACAGTCCTCTACTCTAAGCTCTTTCATGTTAACTTCTTGTTTAATAGTCTATGTCTTTTCCATTTATGATCAATAGCTGTGATTTTGATGAATTTACTTGAATGTCATTAATATAATAGAATTGTTGTACTAAGTTTATTACTTGTTGTAGATCTTTTTGATTACTAGTGATCTATATTGTATCATTCATATAAGCATTTGTGATAATGTTAGTTGTTCTGCAATTCCATTCTTTTTTTAAGTTTTTACAGTATTTTAAACTTATATATTTCTTATATATTTTTATAATCATAAGGAAAAGATCATAAAAGATTTATCACAAATACTCAAACGACAATATTAACAAGGTGTTTAAGATGTCCAGAGAATACAAAAGAAGAAGGGGTATGTATATTAGAGAGAGATATGAAAGATGTATATGAAGTTTTGTATCTTAATACAAGAAAGTCAACCAGAAGAGCTCAAGAACTAACAATCCCCTGCTCCAAGATATCACTAAAAGGGACAATGGAAAAGGTTACTAACATAAATCCAAATCTTCAAACCTTAGCTCCAATCAATATAGTGAATTGAGTAGATATTGAAAGATGGGAAGAGGTTATAATTAGAGACAATGTTATAGAAAAAGTATATTAGGACCACCTAATAGAAATACTTCAACATAACCTGAGATTCAATATTAAAAAACTAATCCTCTACTCTGATGGATTGCTCATTAATCATGAAAAGGAAGAAATGAAAATGGAAGTAGCATGGATTCAGATAAAAGATATGGATAGAGAACGTAGATTTCAGACAGGAGTAGACAATTGGTCCTTCTCAACATGTACTGAACTTGTAGCAATTGTTATAATACTTCTGGTGGTTTCAGTGGATAGCAACATGAAAATCCATACAAACAACCAGGCCTGTATTTCCAAGTGGAAAACAATAGAAAGAGAAATTTAAAGCAAACTCACAAAAGATGGTTAAAGGAAAAAAACTGGTCCCTATGGGCATGAATGTTAGAATTGATAAAGAAAAAGACCATAAACCTGCAACTTATCAAGGTTAAGGCACATTTCAATGATCCCCATAATAAAAAAGCAAATGTCCTAGTCAAAGAAGCTCTGAAACTCCTGGCAATAGAATGGAAAGAACTGACCTTATACAAGATCATCACAGAAATTAGATAGCAAGAAAAGACACTGGATGACCCAATAAGACAGTTCGTCAAAAAAGTAAACAATAAAACAACTGCCTTCCAGTGGACACAACAAAACAGAATCAAAAAAAGATGGAACCACCAAATTATAGAACAACAAGATTATACTTGTGACCTTGTATGGAAAAGAATGAAAGAAGGACACACCTAGGACACTTTCTTTAAACAATTGCAGAGAAAAAGCTTCCTCATAAAACTAATGAATGATGAGCTACCAACTCTGAACAAACTGGCAACTAGAAGGCTCAACCTTTACAAACAAGTGAAGTGTATTGTATGTAGCCAGCAAAGTGAAACTTTCGAACATTTATAAGAGTGTCCAGCATACAAAAAACAATTACAGGAAGCATGAAATAAAGAACAAGATGGAATCCTTAGAGACTTCAAAGGGCTCTTACAAGAGAGAAAAAAAGAAGCAGAAGAAAAACATGCAAGGTTAATTATCTAAGACAAAGAAGAAATGGCCGAGTTGGATAAATGGATCTCCAAACTGGTAGAACAGACCTCAAAAACCAGTCAGGACACTTTAAGTTTTTGCATAGGGCTAGTAAGAAGAGACCTAATCCTAAAAATGGTAGATCTAAAATGTCATGGAAAAAGAATTGGTAATCAGGCAAGAAGATGGATATCAAAGATGCAAAGAAGAGTGTGCAACCAAATAAGGAAAAAGATTTGGAACAAAAGATGTGAGAAAATAATTGAATGGAAATATTTACAGGGGATACATAGAGTAGAAAAAATCCACTGATCTTCAGGCACACACAGCTTAAAACCATTAGTCCCCAAAAGTAAAGATCCTCTACTAGAGGAAGAAACTCGAGAAAATGAAAGCCTAAAAGAAATTCTACTCAAAGGTGTTACTTATGAAATGAAGTGGTTGGGTTTTAAGCTTGGTCAAAACATTGGATAGTAATCTGCAATAGTGATCTGTGGGCAATGATGTTAAAAGTTAGAAGGGTATTCACCTGAACCATTAGCAGAGCGATAAATCACTCCTGAAGTTGCACTTAGAGTTTTGATATATCATGACAAAACAGCGATAAGTGAGTTAGTTAAAGTCTTAGCTTTAGTGAATCATTTAAAATATACAGTATACAAACGTTTAATAAAGTACATATATCTAACCTGACCTAATGTTTTTAAAAAAAATAATAATAAAATATTCCATATATATATATATACAAATCCTGATCAATTTCTTAATATATTATAACAAAGTAATTATCCTACTTTAAAATCTTTTTATTTAATATTTTTTAATTCATTTAAATATGAAAATCAAACGATATCAAAAAAAACTCTTTCCCACTCACATCAAAATTTCTGAAAATTTTTTTTTATGGTAACAATCCAAAGTTTGCAAGAAAAAAACCTACGCTCGCAAAGAGCTTCAACAACAACAAACATGGTATCAAGATTAAGAAAGAAGAACAACACAGTCAATTATACTGGAGAGAAAATTATCACAGGCAGTGGCAAGATCTCCAAACCACTCTTAAAGACAAAACTTGCAAACAAGTTAAATCCTATGTCACCAATTAAGAAACAAAGAACCCGCCTAGAACAACCCAACGACCCTAATGGACCAGAAGAATGTCAAGACAACCCGGAACAGCAAGAAACAATGGAGCTTGAAGACATGACAGCAAGCAAGCCAACAGAACAGGAACAGGGTATCACAAAAGAAGTCTTCCAAGAGGAAGAAGTGATGGAAACCTCAAGACCAACATATCCAATCACGATCACTTCAACAACACCTGAGAATCAAAGTGGGAAAGATTTAAACAATGGTGGCCCTAACGACATTACCACAAGTAAATACACCTATGAGGAAAGGGGTGAACAACTCAACAACAACCAAAAAGAAGGTATGGACAAAGCTGAACAAGATACGCTCCAATCTGGCCCAGTTTGGTGCAGCCCTGAAGAAGTACCTGAAAACTCTCTTCAAGAAAAACTTCAGTACATTAGAAATATTTGGGGACACCTGGAATCCCTGAAACATGTATGAGTAGAAGAGCCCACAGAAACACTGAAAATTGCAGCCATCTTTGGTAAATACCAAGAGGCTCAAGCTACATGTGAGATCAAGATCATCGATAACAAAATTACTAAACCAAAAGTAGTTTCGCTAATCGACACTACAGAAAAAAAGAACCACTCAATCAGGATCTGGGACATTCCCATTAACTACAAAAAACAGGATATTGCCAGTTTATTCAATGACAAATTGACAATAGAATATATCACACTACAACTGGCTGGGGCTGTCCAATCTGAAACAGTCCAATTTAACTCAACAGAAGCATATGAAGAACAAGTTCACAAGTGGGCCCTATACAAGAATAACTATTGTATACGCATATTTCCTACAGTCAAAACCCATATTACAAAGGAAAAAAGAAACCAGTATAGTGTCATCCTAGCTAACCTTCCACAAGGAATCTCCATTAAAGAAATTCAAGGATTAATAAACCAGACAAATACACAGACATGCTACTTCCCCCTGAACCACCTAAACCAGAACAAATGCTTCGTGATCTTATACTTCAAAGATATATAAGACCTGAACAAAGCAAGGAGTAACACCTTCCAAATCAAAAACAAGAAACTAATCTGGGTATCAAGATCAACAAAGCTTTGTGCCAACTGTGGGGCATACAAGCATGACACCAGAGTATGCACCTTGACCAAACAAATCCCAATACAAAGGACATTAAAAACAGACTGAGACAACCCAGACTAGTGATATGACCACAACAAGGACCACCACCTCCCAGACAAAGTCGAAGATTTATCTCCATAAATACAAACAGCTCGGGACGTACATACGCTAGTATCACAAAAGGACTCCCCCATATATTAGGACGGACAGAAAAAGTATTGGAAGTTCTCAAGCAACTATAGGCAGATATGAATGCCATCAAACACCAGGTATACATGTTAAATAAAAGAGTAACAGCAATTGAAGCAGATCCTAATATCAAAGTGAAGGGGCTAGCCATTATGGACACTCCTATAGAAATGGAATCTCTATCCACGAGTATAGACTTCAGGACTCCATCGCCAAGAGGTATTGACATCAGACAACAACAAGAAGCAATTAATAGGAGAATTAACCAGATGGAATCCACAATTGAGTCCACCATGAAGGAGATGATGGAGTGTATCAATTCATTAATCGACCCAATAGAAATATCAGAACCATTCCCTCAAGCATTCCAAAACAACTATAATTAGAAAACAGGCAAGGAAAAATGTCACAACAAGGCAATCATATACAGAAGAAGAAACAAACACAGAACAGAAAAACTGGAAGATAGGAATAATCAATGTTAGAGAAATAAACACAGAAGCTGAAAAACTAGCACTATTAGAATACTGTCAAGAGAATCAAATAAACATCTTGGGAGTCACAGAAACATGGTTTCTTGAAAGACCCAAATGGCATAATGAAGAGATAAAATATCAAATCTGGACAACTAAACCAATCAACAAATACAAGGAACAGGGGGTTAGTATATTTATAGAAAGAAAATGGGCAACCCGTGTTTACAATACAGAGGAATGTATTAACCAAGGTTTGTCAATCGACATGGTCTTTACTGGGAAAATCAAATATAGAATTATAACCATATATAACTCAGCAAACGAAGCAAAGAAATCAGAGAGAGCAAAGCTACAACAATGGATCAAAAGTAAGATAGGCAAAGGCAAAATCAAGAATATGATAATAATAGTAATAGAGGATTTGAATGAAATAGCAGACACGAGTCTGGATCGAACAACTGAAAGAAACAATCAAAACAAACCAAGACATATCATCGATATATTGGAAGCATTTGATTTAATAGATACATTCAGACAAGTCCATCCATCCAAAAGGAGATACACATATTACAAACCTAAGACAAACTATGGGAGCAGGCTAGATTACATCTGGGTAACAAATCTCTTACTTCCCCACATCATAAGTACAGAACATAGTTCACTGGAAACAGTAATCAAAAGTGACTATAAGCTAGTAGTACTCCAGCTCAGTACGCCACACACTTCATGGGCCAAACTAGCAAACAGGAAGAATAACAGGCCGAATAAGATAGACTATGCAAACTCCAGCCCAAAGCAATAGAACAATTTCAAAGAAAGAATGGACAGAAATGTAGAAAGTTTTCTAATCACAAATCCAAAGTTGATAGAGGAAATCTGGCAATACTTCAAGGAATCAATAACAGGTGCAGCAAAAACAATACTTAAAAAAAACATCGCAGTAGAAACATAACAATAGTTCACAAGTCCAAATACAAGTATCTCATGCAGAAACAGCTGAAGATCGACAGCATATATAGAAAATGCCAAGCATGGCTAATGAACCCAGAGGCCAGAACAAAGACAATGAACAGGATAATTGAGAAGGAGATTGAAATGATCAACACACCAATCAAAATACTAAAGACACCATTCCTCTTCCGAAGAGAGTCAGACCAAGGTAGAGAAGAGCTACACAAGTAGCTGACTGAGATCAAGGAAATATAGAAGGCAGAGCAGACAATATCGAGGATCAAGATTGAACTAGAGAAAGGGAGGGAGATTATCAAATGCATCGAGAATAAGTACAAGCATCTGGAGGAAAACCCCAAGAAAATGATCAACAGTATTCTGGACCACCAACCAAGAGCAATTAATATCCTGAAATTGGTGGAAAGAAAAGGAAAAAAAAGAAGTCACAATTATAACGGACCCAGAGACCATTAAATATAAGATCAAAAAACACTTCGAGGAATGGACGGGTCCAAGACAAACAAGAAACATCGAAGAATATCCACACTAGAAACAACAGCATAAGCCCAAAGCAAACATCAAGAAGGATTGGTTTAGCAACACACTAAAACTGATAGATTCATCGGACATACAAAACGCAATATATAGAGCAAAGAAAACTAGAGCACTGGAACTATCAGAAATCCCTTACATCATGCTAAAGAATCTAGGGAAGGCTGAATTACAGTTAATGGAGACACTGTTCAACAAAGTATTAAAGGAAGGGGAGGTCCCCAATGACTGGAAGAAAGGTAACATATATCTCATACCTAAACCCAAAGACTGAATGAAAGACATTAATATAACACGACTGATCATATTGTTGGAGACAACAAGAAAGATATTCATGAGCATCCTGATAGAAAGAATAATGAAAACATGTATCAAACACAAGATACTATGTATCAACAACTGAGCAGGATTACCTGAAGAAAGCACACAAGAACCAATTCACATTCTAAACAACATGATGAAGGAAGCCAGAGAGTTTAAGAAAAAAGCTTGAATTCTTAGTTAGGACATTAGTAAAGTATATGATTCTATCAACAAAGACATGTTGATTCGAGCTCTTAGAAGAATTCGCATATCAGAGTGAATAATAAGTATCATGGACCACCTACTAACAAACAGAAAAAATAGAGTAATCACGGCATATAGCCTGCCAGAAGAATACACTGTCCATGATGGAATTGACCAAGGGGACACCATTTCCCCAATGCTATGGAGAATTTTTTATGACCTCCTATTACAAAAAATTGAAGATATATATACAGAATACACAATGGAGACCAAGGTTCCAGTAGATTTGACATCACCAGATAAAGAAAAAATGATCAGCAAAATAACCAAAAGAACCAATATCACTGCAATGGCCTATATAGATGACACAATATGATTTACAAATAGTCAAGCCTTCATGCAAGCCATATTAAATAAGGCAGCAGAGTTCATGAAGATAAACAATATACAAGTTAACAGTGAAAAATCATCACTGATCTGTGTTAACGTAAGCAAAGTGAACAAGGAAACAAATGTCCAGTTAAATGGAATACAGATCCTTCCACTACAATAGAGTAAAGCAACCAGAATTTTAGGTGTATGGATATCAGAAGATGGAAATAAAGCACGTCAAAAAGACAT
Source organism: Acaulospora colombiana (assembly GCA_910592055.1). Taxonomy (NCBI): domain Eukaryota; kingdom Fungi; phylum Glomeromycota; class Glomeromycetes; order Diversisporales; family Acaulosporaceae; genus Acaulospora; species Acaulospora colombiana. The sequence goes on from CAJVPT010000027.1 coordinate 25,994, forward strand.
CATCAGAAGTAAAATAGACACCACCACAAGAATGTTAGCATGGAAGAAGATAACTGACAAACAGATCCATTATATCATTAACCATGCTCTTTATCCAGCAATAGAATATTTGTTGAATGACCTAGTCCTCTCAAAAAAAGAATGTGACAAAATAAGCAGCAAAATCAACAAAGTCTTTAAGCATAAGGCAGAACTATCAGCAACAACCCCAAATAGCATCATCCATGCAGACTTCGGGTATAAACTATTCAACTTATAGGATAGACAAATCCTCATGCATGGAAAGAACCTCTACAATAGATCGAACAGTCACAATTTAAGTGGCATAACAATATAGTTAGACTACAACACCTTCAGAATGAATACTGTCTAATACATCGATCCTGATGGATAGACAGCCCTTCTAGACAAAAAGAAAAAGAAGCCTGACAAATGAGATCCTCAACATGCTCAAACTACAAGGCATTACATTTGCTCCAATAGAACATACATGGTTTGGAAAACCAGTTAGGAAAGAAAGTAAAGCAATCAAGAAAATGGTACCTGAGGAATGGTACGACAAACACAGGGACTTCCTCAGATGTAGAGGAATTCTTTTTTAAAATCAACTACTCAACGATGATCAGACAAGAAACCTATCTTGGCAACAGGTGAGAGCCAGATGAGGGAAACAAGGCAGAACACCACTCTGGTTCAAGGAACTGAATGATATCACAGCTGGTAAGGCAGCAACAAAGATAGAGGAGCAAAAAAGGATAGCATTCATCAACAATGACAGCACCGGCTCACCTGTAATGAACAAATTCCAAATCAATACACCAGTGCTACCCATCCAATGACCACAGACAATAAAGTGGCTAGCAATAAAAAATAATAGAACAACAATAATGACAAAGAAGAAGAAACTCAGCGACAATCAACATATAATAGTTAACTACATGATTCGGGAAGAACAGACATTTCCAATATTCAAGTGTAAAGGCTGACCCTTCAATGACCCAGAACTCAGTAAAGGTTACAAAGATCAGCAACAATGTATAATGTCCCAACTCATAACAAGGTCCATCAACATAAACATCCAAAGAAGTATAAAGGGGTGCATTTTCAGCCAACAAGAAACTTATATTTCAGCTTGAAATATTGCAACTTCTGTTTCTTCCTTTGTTATAGCTACCCAGCCTATTCCCATCCTGCTGTTCCTATAGCATCTTGAAAATGATCCATCAGTGTATATCTGTAAATTGTCATGTACGGCCAGTTCTTGTGCTATTTGTTGGAGTCTAAGAAGTGCCCTTGAAAAATCTTTCAGTCGCTTATGGATTAAGGCTCTTGTGTTTGATATTGGATCAAGGTTTATGATTGGGAGATTGTATCAGGAAGCCGTATATCAATTTCTCTTAGGGCATGCTCTATGACTTTAGGAGAGGATTGTAGTCTGTTGATGTAGGGTTTCTTCATATTAGTTTCTTGTTGGCTGAAAATGCACCCCTTTATACTTCTTTGGATGTTTATGTTGATGGACCTTGTTATGAGTTGGGACATTATACATTGTTGCTGATCTTTGTAACCTTTACTGAGTTCTGGGTCATTGAAGGGTCAGCCTTTACACTTGAATATTGGAAATGTCTGTTCTTCCCGAATCATGTAGTTAACTATTATATGTTGATTGTCGCTGAGTTTCTTCTTCTTTGTCATTATTGTTGTTCTATTATTTTTTATTGCTAGCCACTTTATTGTCTGTGGTCATTGGATGGGTAGCACTGGTGTATTGATTTGGAATTTGTTCATTACAGGTGAGCCGGTGCTGTCATTGTTGATGAATGCTATCCTTTTTTGCTCCTCTATCTTTGTTGCTGCCTTACCAGCTGTGATATCATTCAGTTCCTTGAACCAGAGTGGTGTTCTGCCTTGTTTCCCTCATCTGGCTCTCACCTGTTGCCAAGATAGGTTTCTTGTCTGATCATCGTTGAGTAGTTGATTTTAAAAAAGAATTCCTCTACATCTGAGGAAGTCCCTGTGTTTGTCGTACCATTCCTCAGGTACCATTTTCTTGATTGCTTTACTTTCTTTCCTAACTGGTTTTCCAAACCATGTATGTTCTATTGGAGCAAATGTAATGCCTTGTAGTTTGAGCATGTTGAGGATCTCATTTGTCAGGCTTCTTTTTCTTTTTGTCTAGAAGGGCTGTCTATCCATCAGGATCGATGTATTAGACAGTATTCATTCTGAAGGTGTTGTAGTCTAACTATATTGTTATGCCACTTAAATTGTGACTGTTCGATCTATTGTAGAGGTTCTTTCCATGCATGAGGATTTGTCTATCCTATAAGTTGAATAGTTTATACCCGAAGTCTGCATGGATGATGCTATTTGGGGTTGTTGCTGATAGTTCTGCCTTATGCTTAAAGACTTTGTTGATTTTGCTGCTTATTTTGTCACATTCTTTTTTTGAGAGGACTAGGTCATTCAACAAATATTCTATTGCTGGATAAAGAGCATGGTTAATGATATAATGGATCTGTTTGTCAGTTATCTTCTTCCATGCTAACATTCTTGTGGTGGTGTCTATTTTACTTCTGATGATGTCTTTTTGACGTGCTTTATTTCCATCTTCTGATATCCATACACCTAAAATTCTGGTTGCTTTACTCTATTGTAGTGGAAGGATCTGTATTCCATTTAACTGGACATTTGTTTCCTTGTTCACTTTGCTTACGTTAACACAGATCAGTGATGATTTTTCACTGTTAACTTGTATATTGTTTATCTTCATGAACTCTGCTGCCTTATTTAATATGGCTTGCATGAAGGCTTGACTATTTGTAAATCATATTGTGTCATCTATATAGGCCATTGCAGTGATATTGGTTCTTTTGGTTATTTTGCTGATCATTTTTTCTTTATCTGGTGATGTCAAATCTACTGGAACCTTGGTCTCCATTGTGTATTCTGTATATATATCTTCAATTTTTTGTAATAGGAGGTCATAAAAAATTCTCCATAGCATTGGGGAAATGGTGTCCCCTTGGTCAATTCCATCATGGACAGTGTATTCTTCTGGCAGGCTATATGCCGTGATTACTCTATTTTTTCTGTTTGTTAGTAGGTGGTCCATGATACTTATTATTCACTCTGATATGCGAATTCTTCTAAGAGCTCGAATCAACATGTCTTTGTTGATAGAATCATATACTTTACTAATGTCCTAACTAAGAATTCAAGCTTTTTTCTTAAACTCTCTGGCTTCCTTCATCATGTTGTTTAGAATGTGAATTGGTTCTTGTGTGCTTTCTTCAGGTAATCCTGCTCAGTTGTTGATACATAGTATCTTGTGTTTGATACATGTTTTCATTATTCTTTCTATCAGGATGCTCATGAATATCTTTCTTGTTGTCTCCAACAATATGATCAGTCGTGTTATATTAATGTCTTTCATTCAGTCTTTGGGTTTAGGTATGAGATATATGTTACCTTTCTTCCAGTCATTGGGGACCTCCCCTTCCTTTAATACTTTGTTGAACAGTGTCTCCATTAACTGTAATTCAGCCTTCCCTAGATTCTTTAGCATGATGTAAGGGATTTCTGATAGTTCCAGTGCTCTAGTTTTCTTTGCTCTATATATTGCGTTTTGTATGTCCGATGAATCTATCAGTTTTAGTGTGTTGCTAAACCAATCCTTCTTGATGTTTGCTTTGGGCTTATGCTGTTGTTTCTAGTGTGGATATTCTTCGATGTTTCTTGTTTGTCTTGGACCCGTCCATTCCTCGAAGTGTTTTTTGATCTTATATTTAATGGTCTCTGGGTCCGTTATAATTGTGACTTCTTTTTTTTCCTTTTCTTTCCACCAATTTCAGGATATTAATTGCTCTTGGTTGGTGGTCCAGAATACTGTTGATCATTTTCTTGGGGTTTTCCTCCAGATGCTTGTACTTATTCTCGATGCATTTGATAATCTCCCTCCCTTTCTCTAGTTCAATCTTGATCCTCGATATTGTCTGCTCTGCCTTCTATATTTCCTTGATCTCAGTCAGCTACTTGTGTAGCTCTTCTCTACCTTGGTCTGACTCTCTTCGGAAGAGGAATGGTGTCTTTAGTATTTTGATTGGTGTGTTGATCATTTCAATCTCCTTCTCAATTATCCTGTTCATTGTCTTTGTTCTGGCCTCTGGGTTCATTAGCCATGCTTGGCATTTTCTATATATGCTGTCGATCTTCAGCTGTTTCTGCATGAGATACTTGTATTTGGACTTGTGAACTATTGTTATGTTTCTACTGCGATGTTTTTTTTAAGTATTGTTTTTGCTGCACCTGTTATTGATTCCTTGAAGTATTGCCAGATTTCCTCTATCAACTTTGGATTTGTGATTAGAAAACTTTCTACATTTCTGTCCATTCTTTCTTTGAAATTGTTCTATTGCTTTGGGCTGGAGTTTGCATAGTCTATCTTATTCGGCCTGTTATTCTTCCTGTTTGCTAGTTTGGCCCATGAAGTGTGTGGCGTACTGAGCTGGAGTACTACTAGCTTATAGTCACTTTTGATTACTGTTTCCAGTGAACTATGTTCTGTACTTATGATGTGGGGAAGTAAGAGATTTGTTACCCAGATGTAATCTAGCCTGCTCCCATAGTTTGTCTTAGGTTTGTAATATGTGTATCTCCTTTTGGATGGATGGACTTGTCTGAATGTATCTATTAAATCAAATGCTTCCAATATATCGATGATATGTCTTGGTTTGTTTTGATTGTTTCTTTCAGTTGTTCGATCCAGACTCGTGTCTGCTATTTCATTCAAATCCTCTATTACTATTATTATCATATTCTTGATTTTGCCTTTGCCTATCTTACTTTTGATCCATTGTTGTAGCTTTGCTCTCTCTGATTTCTTTGCTTCGTTTGCTGAGTTATATATGGTTATAATTCTATATTTGATTTTCCCAGTAAAGACCATGTCGATTGACAAACCTTGGTTAATACATTCCTCTGTATTGTAAACACGGGTTGCCCATTTTCTTTCTATAAATATACTAACCCCCTGTTCCTTGTATTTGTTGATTGGTTTAGTTGTCCAGATTTGATATTTTATCTCTTCATTATGCCATTTGGGTCTTTCAAGAAACCATGTTTCTGTGACTCCCAAGATGTTTATTTGATTCTCTTGACAGTATTCTAATAGTGCTAGTTTTTCAGCTTCTGTGTTTATTTCTCTAACATTGATTATTCCTATCTTCCAGTTTTTCTGTTCTGTGTTTGTTTCTTCTTCTGTATATGATTGCCTTGTTGTGACATTTTTCCTTGCCTGTTTTCTAATTATAGTTGTTTTGGAATGCTTGAGGGAATGGTTCTGATATTTCTATTGGGTCGATTAATGAATTGATACACTCCATCATCTCCTTCATGGTGGACTCAATTGTGGATTCCATCTGGTTAATTCTCCTATTAATTGCTTCTTGTTGTTGTCTGATGTCAATACCTCTTGGCGATGGAGTCCTGAAGTCTATACTCGTGGATAGAGATTCCATTTCTATAGGAGTGTCCATAATGGCTAGCCCCTTCACTTTGATATTAGGATCTGCTTCAATTGCTGTTACTCTTTTATTTAACATGTATACCTGGTGTTTGATGGCATTCATATCTGCCTATAGTTGCTTGAGAACTTCCAATACTTTTTCTGTCCGTCCTAATATATGGGGGAGTCCTTTTGTGATACTAGCGTATGTACGTCCCGAGCTGTTTGTATTTATGGAGATAAATCTTCGACTTTGTCTGGGAGGTGGTGGTCCTTGTTGTGGTCATATCACTAGTCTGGGTTGTCTCAGTCTGTTTTTAATGTCCTTTGTATTGGGATTTGTTTGGTCAAGGTGCATACTCTGGTGTCATGCTTGTATGCCCCACAGTTGGCACAAAGCTTTGTTGATCTTGATACCCAGATTAGTTTCTTGTTTTTGATTTGGAAGGTGTTACTCCTTGCTTTGTTCAGGTCTTATATATCTTTGAAGTATAAGATCACGAAGCATTTGTTCTGGTTTAGGTGGTTCAGGGGGAAGTAGCATGTCTGTGTATTTGTCTGGTTTATTAATCCTTGAATTTCTTTAATGGAGATTCCTTGTGGAAGGTTAGCTAGGATGACACTATACTGGTTTCTTTTTTCCTTTGTAATATGGGTTTTGACTGTAGGAAATATGCGTATACAATAGTTATTCTTGTATAGGGCCCACTTGTGAACTTGTTCTTCATATGCTTCTGTTGAGTTAAATTGGACTGTTTCAGATTGGACAGCCCCAGCCAGTTGTAGTGTGATATATTCTATTGTCAATTTGTCATTGAATAAACTGGCAATATCCTGTTTTTTGTAGTTAATGGGAATGTCCCAGATCCTGATTGAGTGGTTCTTTTTTTCTGTAGTGTCGATTAGCGAAACTACTTTTGGTTTAGTAATTTTGTTATCGATGATCTTGATCTCACATGTAGCTTGAGCCTCTTGGTATTTACCAAAGATGGCTGCAATTTTCAGTGTTTCTGTGGGCTCTTCTACTCATACATGTTTCAGGGATTCCAGGTGTCCCCAAATATTTCTAATGTACTGAAGTTTTTCTTGAAGAGAGTTTTCAGGTACTTCTTCAGGGCTGCACCAAACTGGGCCAGATTGGAGCGTATCTTGTTCAGCTTTGTCCATACCTTCTTTTTGGTTGTTGTTGAGTTGTTCACCCCTTTCCTCATAGGTGTATTTACTTGTGGTAATGTCGTTAGGGCCACCATTGTTTAAATCTTTCCCACTTTGATTCTCAGGTGTTGTTGAAGTGATCGTGATTGGATATGTTGGTCTTGAGGTTTCCATCACTTCTTCCTCTTGGAAGACTTCTTTTGTGATACCCTGTTCCTGTTCTGTTGGCTTGCTTGCTGTCATGTCTTCAAGCTCCATTGTTTCTTGCTGTTCCGGGTTGTCTTGACATTCTTCTGGTCCATTAGGGTCGTTGGGTTGTTCTAGGCGGGTTCTTTGTTTCTTAATTGGTGACATAGGATTTAACTTGTTTGCAAGTTTTGTCTTTAAGAGTGGTTTGGAGATCTTGCCACTGCCTGTGATAATTTTCTCTCCAGTATAATTGACTGTGTTGTTCTTCTTTCTTAATCTTGATACCATGTTTGTTGTTGTTGAAGCTCTTTGCGAGCGTAGGTTTTTTTCTTGCAAACTTTGGATTGTTACCATAAAAAAAAATTTTCAGAAATTTTGATGTGAGTGGGAAAGAGTTTTTTTTGATATCGTTTGATTTTCATATTTAAATGAATTAAAAAATATTAAATAAAAAGATTTTAAAGTAGGATAATTACTTTGTTATAATATATTAAGAAATTGATCAGGATTTGTATATATATATATATGGAATATTTTATTATTATTTTTTTTAAAAACATTAGGTCAGGTTAGATATATGTACTTTATTAAACGTTTGTATACTGTATATTTTAAATGATTCACTAAAGCTAAGACTTTAACTAACTCACTTATCGCTGTTTTGTCATGATATATCAAAACTCTAAGTGCAACTTCAGGAGTGATTTATCGCTCTGCTAATGGTTCAGGTGAATACCCTTCTAACTTTTAACATCATTGCCCACAGATCACTATTGCAGATTACTATCCAATGTTTTGACCAAGCTTAAAACCCAACCACTTCATTTCATAAGTAACACCTTTGAGTAGAATTTCTTTTAGGCTTTCATTTTCTCGAGTTTCTTCCTCTAGTAGAGGATCTTTACTTTTGGGGACTAATGGTTTTAAGCTGTGTGTGCCTGAAGATCAGTGGATTTTTTCTACTCTATGTATCCCCTGTAAATATTTCCATTCAATTATTTTCTCACATCTTTTGTTCCAAATCTTTTTCCTTATTTGGTTGCACACTCTTCTTTGCATCTTTGATATCCATCTTCTTGCCTGATTACCAATTCTTTTTCCATGACATTTTAGATCTACCATTTTTAGGATTAGGTCTCTTCTTACTAGCCCTATGCAAAAACTTAAAGTGTCCTGACTGGTTTTTGAGGTCTGTTCTACCAGTTTGGAGATCCATTTATCCAACTCGGCCATTTCTTCTTTGTCTTAGATAATTAACCTTGCATGTTTTTCTTCTGCTTCTTTTTTTCTCTCTTGTAAGAGCCCTTTGAAGTCTCTAAGGATTCCATCTTGTTCTTTATTTCATGCTTCCTGTAATTGTTTTTTGTATGCTGGACACTCTTATAAATGTTCGAAAGTTTCACTTTGCTGGCTACATACAATACACTTCACTTGTTTGTAAAGGTTGAGCCTTCTAGTTGCCAGTTTGTTCAGAGTTGGTAGCTCATCATTCATTAGTTTTATGAGGAAGCTTTTTCTCTGCAATTGTTTAAAGAAAGTGTCCTAGGTGTGTCCTTCTTTCATTCTTTTCCATACAAGGTCACAAGTATAATCTTGTTGTTCTATAATTTGGTGGTTCCATCTTTTTTTGATTCTGTTTTGTTGTGTCCACTGGAAGGCAGTTGTTTTATTGTTTACTTTTTTGACGAACTGTCTTATTGGGTCATCCAGTGTCTTTTCTTGCTATCTAATTTCTGTGATGATCTTGTATAAGGTCAGTTCTTTCCATTCTATTGCCAGGAGTTTCAGAGCTTCTTTGACTAGGACATTTGCTTTTTTATTATGGGGATCATTGAAATGTGCCTTAACCTTGATAAGTTGCAGGTTTATGGTCTTTTTCTTTATCAATTCTAACATTCATGCCCATAGGGACCAGTTTTTTTCCTTTAACCATCTTTTGTGAGTTTGCTTTAAATTTCTCTTTCTATTGTTTTCCACTTGGAAATACAGGCCTGGTTGTTTGTATGGATTTTCATGTTGCTATCCACTGAAACCACCAGAAGTATTATAACAATTGCTACAAGTTCAGTACATGTTGAGAAGGACCAATTGTCTACTCCTGTCTGAAATCTACGTTCTCTATCCATATCTTTTATCTGAATCCATGCTACTTCCATTTTCATTTCTTCCTTTTCATGATTAATGAGCAATCCATCAGAGTAGAGGATTAGTTTTTTAATATTGAATCTCAGGTTATGTTGAAGTATTTCTATTAGGTGGTCCTAATATACTTTTTCTATAACATTGTCTCTAATTATAACCTCTTCCCATCTTTCAATATCTACTCAATTCACTATATTGATTGGAGCTAAGGTTTGAAGATTTGGATTTATGTTAGTAACCTTTTCCATTGTCCCTTTTAGTGATATCTTGGAGCAGGGGATTGTTAGTTCTTGAGCTCTTCTGGTTGACTTTCTTGTATTAAGATACAAAACTTCATATACATCTTTCATATCTCTCTCTAATATACATACCCCTTCTTCTTTTGTATTCTCTGGACATCTTAAACACCTTGTTAATATTGTCGTTTGAGTATTTGTGATAAATCTTTTATGATCTTTTCCTTATGATTATAAAAATATATAAGAAATATATAAGTTTAAAATACTGTAAAAACTTAAAAAAAGAATGGAATTGCAGAACAACTAACATTATCACAAATGCTTATATGAATGATACAATATAGATCACTAGTAATCAAAAAGATCTACAACAAGTAATAAACTTAGTACAACAATTCTATTATATTAATGACATTCAAGTAAATTCATCAAAATCACAGCTATTGATCATAAATGGAAAAGACATAGACTATTAAACAAGAAGTTAACATGAAAGAGCTTAGAGTAGAGGACTGTAAATCAGGTATATTAGTAAAGATTTTAGGTATATAATATAACAGCTCTGGATGGAAAAAATATTAATAAAATCTTATAAATCAAAAGATAAACAAAGCTAGAATTTAATAGAAATAAAAAAAGTAACAAACAAGTAGATATTGTACATCATTAACTATGTCCTCATATCAAAAATAGAATATATATTGTTAATCTATTCAATAATCTCAAAATTAGATAAATCAATAGAACAACTATAGCAATAATTTACTTTAAGTTGAGGAAGAATACTTGGCTGTGATATACTAAAGTTGATAATTAAAAAATAGTAGAGGTTATATAAACATGTTGAAAGAGGCTTTGGATAATTTGATTAATTAAAAGGTTTATTAGAGATATATAATATCAAGAATAAGAGAATTCAATAGGTAAAATCTTGGGTTAACTGCTTTAAACAATTAGCCTTTATATACACTATATAATTGAATATTAATTATTTAATAATCAAAGTAATCAAAGTAACCAAATCTATCAGATTTGTCAAATTAGTTTAATATATCAGATCTGCTTACTTGGATAATTTGCTAGCTAAATATGGATAAGATATGATAATAGAATAAAAAAATTAAATAATATGTATTATGTAAATTACTACTTTATTCTAATAATTGAATCTATCTGATGAACTAATGAGATATACCTTGTATTTACATATATTACATGATCTAAAAAATAGAACTAATAGTCAAGAACTATAGATTATTCAAATAGAATTGTTGTGATCAGTTATAACAATTTCTTTCAATAATTTCCTCCGATAGTATATATAGATCAAGAAGAAAATTCTATTTTTCCTGTAAATAATATATTATATAAACCTATATATTTGCAAGACTTGATTATTAATAGATTGGAGTAGATCCTAAGGTATTGGGATCACTTGCACAAATTCAGAAATTGTGATTAAGAAATTCTTTAAAATTAGGTCTTAAATAATAATTATGTTAATTTTTATATGGATATAATAATCCTTTTTGATACAAATTAATAGGCAGTAAGGCTTCTTATATGATTGTTGGAATGGTACAATTATTCATATTCTCCTATTTAATATAATAATTTTTTTTAATTTGTCAGGTATTCTTCTTATTCCTTTTTTCAACATACCTAAAGAAACCAGAGCTGCTAAAGCACAAAGACTTACTTGTTCAAGAAAAATAGATTCTTTGTAAACAATTATTATTACTTTCTAAAAAATGTTTAAGTATTTAAAAAGGTAAATATATTATGGTGAGCAGTTCTAGGCTGACTTTTAAGAAGAAATTTATTAATTGGAGGAAGAGATAGAGTCATTGTCTTTCAAATGTTTTACTTCAACTAGGGTCAAAGAGTTGAAATTGAAAAACCAGAATTTGCAGCAAAGAGTAATCAGGCTTAGTATCCTATTGATCCAATTGGATATTCCTATGCCTGTTTTTTTGGATAGAATTTTTCTCTCTTGAGCTTTGAGATTTTTATTTTTCTTTTTCATATTTTCACTTGTTCACTTATAGTACTTTACCTTAGGATTATATAATAATTGTTAAGAGTTCTAGAATCAGATATAATAGTAGGGAGAGCTCAAGTACCATTACTATTACATTGTATATTCCTTCTTTTAGTTTTTAATATATATAATAGGTTTTTATTTTTCACTGTTAAAATATAGTTCCAGCAAGATCAAGTTAAGAGAGATAGTCAGAACTTTTTCATTCATAGTTCTGAGTTTAAAGACTCTATTTTCCAAGTTATTATATATAAAGTAAAGTCCTTTTTATTTTGGTTTGAGTTTTTTAGCAAAGTGTTTATTCCTGGTAGCATCATAAACTAATTCTTTATTACTAATTTTAAAGTTCCTTGGCTTTTTCAACTTCAAATCAAATCTTTCCTTTTGTTTTCTTTAGGCTTTCAGAATATTTTCTTGAACAATTCTTTAAGCCATAGATAGGATTTCAGTCAGTTGATAGAGACAGGTCCAGATATTTTCTTCTATTATTTCATTTATTTCTATGTGAAGCATTTGAGAGTTGTAACTATAAATTAGATAGAAGGGTATAAATTTGATAGAAGTTTGTTTTAATATGTAATAAACAAATAATGTTGGTACAATAAATTTATCACAATTTTCTTTTTCTTCAATTATTTTTGCTAAAGATCTATATAGAGCCCTATTAAAGCATTTTACTAGTTTATTTGTTTGTGAATGATATATAATAGAATAAGAGATCTTATATTTGAAATTTTTTCAATAAAGCTTCAACTATTTCATTTCTAAAATGTGTTTCACAATCAAAAGTATATGTTTAAAATTTATATCAGCAAATAATAACTTGATAAATAAAATCCGCAACTCACTGTCCTTTAGCATAGGAGATTGCTTCAGCTTCAGACCATTTGATAAAGTAGTCAGTTGAAATTATGATATATTTGTTTTCTTTACTTGTAATTGGGAGGGTTCCACAATATTAATACCTATTTTGAAGAAAAAGTTACTAACTATGATTGGGTGTAAGAATCCTAGAGTTTTGAATTCATCTTATCATTGATATTGGTCACAAGTATTGATATAATGCTTTATATTTTTAAACATTTGGAGCCAGTAGTATTGATTATATAGTTTTTTCAAAGACCTTGTTCACACCAAGATGAGTTTCAGTGAAATAGTTATATAATAAATATAAGATTAGTTCTATTTCATATTTTTGAATTACATAAAGTAATTGATTTCTTGTTTTCTTGTAGCAATCTTTTTTGTAAAGTTGATTTTTTTTACTTGATAGTATAGTGCTTTGAAGATAAGTTGCTTTTGTTGTTTATTATCAAAAGTGTCAAGTAATTTGTTATACTGAAAATAGTTTTTGAGATGATAATAATGTTAAATTCCATTTTGATAAGATAGATTGTGTTGTAGTCCAGGATATCAACTATTTTGACTGGATATTGTTTATTGTCAAATTTCATTTATAATTATTGACTTTGAATTGGAGTTATAAAAGATTGGTTCATCAATATCATATATCCTAGATATGGTATTATTATTGTAATATTTTCTTTCAGATATATGATTAATAGTAAAGTTGTAGAATTTTAAGTGGAATATCCACCTTGTACTTTATCTTTTAAGTTCAGTTGTTTATACTTATTGAAGTGTAAAGTGATTAGTAATCAAGAAGAAATATTGAGTTTTTAGGTATTGATAAAAGTATTCAACAGTCCAGATAACTGCAAGATATTCTAATTCAGTGGCAAATAATATGCTCAGCTTTGTTGAGACTAGGGCTAATATAGATTATTGTATACTTCTTTTTTCCATTTTATTATATCAGAACAATACCAATATCAGTTTCAGAAGCATTAGTATGAAGGTAGAAAACCTTGGAGAAATCAAGGTATCTCAAGATAGAAGATAAGATTAAGAGTTGATTCAGAGTTTTGAAGGCTTGCTGGTAATTCAAAGGGGTTATTCTTTTTCAAGAAAGAATTTAAAGAATAGACAATAAAAAAGAAGTTTTTGATAAACTATCTATAGTAAAAGGCAAGTTCAAGAAATTCTCTCAGTTGTCTGATAGTGGTGGGTCTTGGGAATTTTTTAACTTTCATAATTTTGTCATTATCAAATTGAATTCCCTTATAGTTAATTATATAATCAAGTAATTTTACATGTGATAGAAAGAAGTGCCATTTTTCAGAATTTAGCATTAGCAAGATTTCTTTAAGAGTATCAAGATAATTAAAACATGCTGACAGTGAAATCAAAGGTGGTAGAGAAGATGGTAATATCATCAAGATAAACTTTAATAAATTTGTCATGGTAGAAAACCAATATTTTATCCATTAGTCACTAAAAAGTTGCAGGTGTATTGTAAAAACCAAAGGATATAACATTGAATTTATATAGGCCATATTTTGTTGTGAATACTATTTTGTATCATCCCATTACTTATTGTCACTTGCCAATATTCATTTGCCAGATCAAGACAGGTGAACTATTGAGTACTATTGAAGATTTTCAAAAGATTATCAACAATTGACATAGAATAGACATCCTTTTTAGTAACTGTATTGAGTTTTTATAATTAATATAGAAGTACTACTTATTATTTTTCTTAGATACTATAACAACAGAAGAAGACCAGAAGCTAGTGATAAAACTGATAATTCCTCACTATAACATTTCTCAATTTTCTTTTTAATGAATTCCTGTTAGTCAGATAAGGCCTTATCTGGTTATTGTTTAATTTAAGGAGTATTTCTAGTATCAATACTATGGATAACTACTATAGTTCTTTTCATATTACTTGTTTGACCTTCCTTAGAAATGTAATCAGCAAAGAAATCCTTATAATTAGATAAGATTTATTGAATTTCAGCTTGTTATTCCTTGATCAAAATTCCAGTTAATGGTTTAGGAATGGGTTTTTTAGATTTAGAACAATTAGAAAGAAAAATAGTAGGGTTTTTATTCTCAGATTCAAGAACAAGATCAGATGTATAGATCTCCTGTTCTCAAGATTACTTTCAGATTCATATTCAATTTCATCCAAAAGTTTATTTTCATTATCCTCATAGTTATTATTACCTTATAGAAGATGTGAGTGAGTATTGGTATGGTAATGATTCCTATAGCAATAGTTTTACCCTTATAAGTAATTTGGAGAGTATGGTTCTCAAAATTCCAATTAGCCTTCATGTAATCCAGCCAATCAGTTCTCAGAAAAATGGTTTTCTCACATGGCTCAATTACTTGCAAAGTTGCTAGTACAATTAAATCCTGGATAAATATTTTCAATAAATTATTTGTTCAAGGACCTTGTTCATATACCATTAGTAGTAATTACAATGGTTTTGGACTTGATGTTAATTTCCAATCTAAGTTTCCTTATAAGTTTATTAATAATAATAATGATAGTAGCATCAAAGTCAAGAATAGCCATTACAGAATTTCCTTTGATGTGAACATAGCACCTGGCAGCTATAGTTTTTCTTGGATCATCAAAGATAAGATAATTAATTTCCACAGGTAATTTAGATCACTTGAGAATTTTGATTAAGTTTTTGTGCTGATTGAGATATTATAACATTTGTTTCAGAGTAGCTTTGACAAGAGAATTCAAAATATTCTCAGAGATGTCATAGTTGAGTAGTTGATTTACAATAGATAGTTGGGCTTTAGTTTTTGACCTTTTGAGTTTGATAGTAGGAGAGATTTCAATCACGTCAAGTTCAGAGTTATAAATTTTCCTTGGTGAAATTATAGAGAATTTTTTGGTATATAGGTTTAATTTCTTAATTGATTCAAATTGTTTTTGCTTTTGTTTGGTCTCCCTCCTATTAATAATATAGGATTGATTGCATTGACCAATATAGACTTTTTACTCGTATTCAGATTTATTGATTTTTTCCTTAAATTTCTCAATAGTGAGATAGTTCAAAAGTTTTCTAGACCTGAAGAAGTTTACTTGAACCTTTTCAGACATATATTCCATAATTCAATGTCCTGGTTCATTGCATATGAAATATACAAGTTGAATAGAGTTAGATATATTAATAAAACTAAAGATAGATTGCCTTGAGGGATGGCCTTGTTTTTTCACTTGAGCAAAAAGATGTTCCAATTTTTTAGCCAAGTTCAGTTAAAAATTTTCAAACTTTTTGATAAGAGCATCCATAGGGTCATCAGATTTCAAAGAATTCATTTTGAAATTCCTTGAGATAGGAGTAGGATTGTGTAGTTTCTCATCATTGTTTATATCCTGACCATTTTGATAAGTCATTGCAAGTTTGTATGTAACAATTATACTATTAAAATTGTTCATAAAAACAATTGGAGCCAAATATGGGAGTAATTTTCTGATATAGTGGCAGAGTTTTTGGCTAGAACTTATATTATCTTCAATATTGATCCTTTTAAGAAGTTTTTTGAAAGTGATATGATAAATAGTCATAGATTCAGTTGATTCTTATCTATGTTTTTCAAAATCATATGTCCATTTATTGATCTATTGTTGGGTACAAAATTGCTTTTTGAATTCCTCAGAAATGGCCTTTCATTTCATAACATCAATATCAGTTTTATTGTTCTTAAAATATGTTATTCACCATTGCTCAGCTTCATCTTGAAAGTAGGTATTAAGCATACAGATCAATTTTTTGCCTTTCAATTGATTAACTATCATGGCCTTTTCAAAAGAAGTTATTCAAGTTATAGAATCCTGGGTTCTATTACCAAAGAAGAGTTTCACTTATAATATATTGAAGTATAAGGGCAAATGATATTGTTTAAAGTAATTATAGATATTCTTGGGTGTTGCTATCATTATATAGGTATGTATATTATTAAGAGAAGTAGATATAGAAGATAGAATAAAAGAAGAAGTAGAAATAAAAAAATTAAAAAGTGATTCAAGATATAAGGGTTTATTGAAAAATAAAAGATTTTTGAAATAATTGTAAGTTTTGTGTAGGCTCAAAATAAAATTGAGCTATCCAAGATATCAATTAACAAGTAAATTAAATGGTTCAAGGAGATCAATAGTAAAGAAATTGAATTGTGTAATAGCAAATAAGAGTTTCAAATAAATGTTATCAAAAAAATAAATGTGTGTGTATCTGATATTAAAAATTAATTTTTTAATGATAGTGGATTTGAAATAAAAGGTAGAAGCAGAAAGAATTTGATTAAAATAATATTGAATCACAAAAGTATAAAAAGTAGTAATGGATTTAACTTTGAATCAATTTCAAAAGTTTTTAAAAGTAGGAGAAGGTTCCTGGAGTGGATAGCAAATTAAACAAGAATTGTCAATATAAAAAAGATAAATTTGATTAATATTGGTGTTAGGATTTGTTTTGTGGAAAGCATTATATATACTATTAGTTTTTTTTTTTTTAAATATTAGCTCATTCTTGCATCGAGATAAGCAAGATTTATTTCAATAAGCAAAAGACTTAGAGAAAACTGGGATGAATAACTACTTATATTGTCTAAAGATTTACAGATCAACGAATAGTACAAAAAGTTATCTATTTACATCTCACTCAATCAGGATAAGATAGTTACATAACTGTTTAGTGTAGGTATCTACTTACAGAAACAAACTACGAAAAAACAGAAAGTATGAAAATCACAATATTAATTTTCTATTCTACACCTTGATACTCCCTAAAGTGCAACTATTGGGCATCCCACTGAGCGGCTTATTGCTACCATAAAAAGAGGGGGCTAATGTGTCAAGGATTCATCTAGGATACTTAGCATCACCAATGTTGAGAACTACCCATGTGAAGCCTTAACTCCATTAGTGCTTAACCAAAAATTTTAAAAAGAAAAAAGAATTGTGTTTGAGTTGAGTCTTGTCCAGAAGGATATAATATTGTTTAGCTGATCATTATAAGTAGTTTAAATGAGCAGATGTGAGTATCAAAACCCTCCAAAAAGATACTAGCTCTAAGTATAATGATTGTATTTGCTGAAGAAGAAATAAGTGAGTCAGGTTGTTGTCTATCCAAAATAACCTAATCCAGCCTTGTTCTTTTTGTGTAGCCAATGATGTCCTAGTTTTCATGTTCTGTATCCACCTATGCGACTGGCATACAACTTATAGTGAACTCCAGGTTCTTATAGGTACTGAGAAAATGTATTCAGACATATGAGGTGACCAATGGGAGCTTGTTTATATTCATTTTACTGATGTGTTTTCTGCTGACCAATCACTGCATGAAAATCTTTGTGCTACTCAAAATTTAGGATCAAACTGAGATAGACAAAATCCCTCAGAAAAACTGTGAAAGAGCACTTTTAGAACCAAAGCATGACAAGAGAGTGGATAGTTGCCTTCAAGATAAGTCTTCCATCATTTGAAAAGCTCTTTACTGTCTCTCTAATAGGTGAGTAGATGGCAGCACTACAGTTCATCTTCCTTTTATAATTTTCTTGCCATTGATAGGAAAGGTGTTTCATGACTTTGGTCACTGAAAGTTATGTTTTTATCTGAAAAAGATTGTTTAAAAGAGGAAGGAAGGTGAGTATAATTCCTGAAGTTGTTACTTCGAGTTGATTTAAGGAAAGTGGTATAACTTTATTAGTCAAGAAGTAGAAAGACTTCTTGTAAGCATCTTTTTTGATTATTATTAGAGAATCAGTGAAAAGAGTATTTTTATATATACTATTAGTAATAAAATGGTTTTTTAAACTATTCTTATAACAAAATTCAAAACCTTTGCTAGACTTTGAATTTCTGAATTACTTTCCAAGTAAATACTTCCAATACTAAGCAAGGCTTCCTAATTGTTTTTAGAGAATAGTTTATAGAGTAATAAATCTTATAGTTACCATCAATTTGTTAACCTATCCAATAACCTCCAAATCAGATAGATAAATGAGACAACTTTAGTAGTAATCCACTTTAAGTTAAGAAAGAATATCACAGTCATGATATATTAAAGTTGATAATTCAAGGATAGTGGAGGTTACACAAATATGTTGAAAGAGACTTTAGGTGATTTGGATTGATTAGAAGGTTTATTAGAGATATATAATATCAAGGATAAGAGAATTCAATAGGTAAAACCTTGTATCAACTACTTTGAATAGCTGGCCTTTATATATATAATTAAATATTAATTATTTAATAATCAAAGTAACCAAATATGACAGATTTATCAAATTAGGCCAATATATCAGATCTGCTCACTTGGATAATCTGCTAACTAAATATAAAAAAATTTTTTTTTTTTTTGCTAGCTCAGTCTCCAGTTGATCTTTTATTAATATTTACTCAGATATTACATTGTATTATCAATTTCAAAGTTAACTAAATATTGAAACTATATTAGCATATATGTTAAAAATTTAGAAAAAGATATCTTCCAGTTCAGATCTTTAAAGAACCTCCATAGTCTGTTGCCTCTCTTGCAGAGAAACTAACTTGTCTAGGCTAAGTTAGTGCAATTTTCCTTGCTTTTTATTCTAAGATAGAAATTAAAGATCTTGTGTTTCTTCTAGTCTAAAATGGCTGTATTTGTTTGTTCTCTGGTTTAATTTTTTGATATGTTTTAACTCCACTTGCTCTTCACCTTCTTTACTGTTTTGAATATCCCCATGGATGTTTCCCATTTGATTAGAGCTTTATATCTCTATTTCCAAATTGCTCTTATAACTTTCTGAATTTCTTTGATACATCTCACTAGAGCCAGTTTAGCTTTCTTTCTAAAAATCCTTACCCAGTTATGGATCAGGCTTGCTATATTATAGATATACAAGACTTCTCATTATCATTCCCATCCAAAGATCAATTTTTTCTTTTTTTATCTTTGAGACTTATGCTTACATCCAGGCCTTACTTCATTTTACCCTACTCTGTAGAAAGAGTGTTATTGTCTCTAGCATATTGATACCAAAGTTGAAGTTGTTTTCTCTATATGTGTATATATGCATTTGATCTTCCTTGGCTATCTTGCACCTGATATATCAGTTGGACTTGTACAGATCTCTTCTTTATTCATGGAGCTTGGTCAAGATTGACAATTCTTGTATCTAGGATTTTAATCTGAAGATTCTTTGTTAATGATCTCTGTGCTTATAATGCCGATAGTAATTTTCTTTACTCTTAGAAAGTCAACTGTTATCTTCTAGTTTACTGTATCATAGTATTGATCTAAGTATCGATTTCTTCTCAGGTTGCACTATTCCAGAATCTTTCATTTCTAAAATGGGTTTACACTACTTCTCTGCTTTTAAAATTGATTACTTGTTTTTTGTATGCCAGTTCGAGTATGTATCTGTTGATGGGCATGACTTCTAGTTTAATGGTCTGCTATTTGAGTTGGGCTTTTTTGGCCTCTGAATCTACTTTGATATATGTCCATATCCCATTTCTCTTGATATTTTCAATTTGGAACTTGAGGTTCTTTATGCAAACTAGGTCTTTTATACACTCAACTAGTAAAGCTATCTTGCTCCTATTCTTTGTGATCTTCAAAGCTGTTGCTACTATCTAACTGTTTATATGGATCATTATCTTAGTTCCCATTGGGAGTAAGGTCAATGCCATTGTGACTGCATTCAGTTTGTGTTATTTGACATTGTTTTCTAGGAGATCTTGAGGATTGTTATTTCTATTTTCTCTACTATTGACAAATTTTGTACCTGAAAAGTAATAGTGTTGAAGTTTCTATAACAACTCATATCTATGGTGTTTCTAATATTCTGCCAGTTCACTATACTTTACTGCAAATGTCTTAACTTCTCTAGACTTGCTTTATCCTTGATCTATAATTCATATCTGTTTACATAGGTATGTTCTGAGATGTTAATATCTTGTAATTCTGATGTTGGATTCTTCTTTTGCCAATTAAGTCTGGCTTTTATGCTGTCTAGTAATGAAAACAGTTTGGTTATCTTGTATATCCTTCTCTCAAAAACAATCTGTTTACTACTTCCAGGGATTATTATTGTGTCTTGACTTGCAAAGTTAATTATACAGATGTTCTCATCCATACTTAAGTTAAAGTTATAGCCTGGGCATGTTTTCAGGTCTAACAAGGGTATGTTCTGAATGTAGTATCTTACTATGGTGGTGTGTGTATTCTTCTTTTTTAGTTTCCCTAATAATAGTTCCCCTTCTGTTGTGTTTCTTTTAGCTACTATTCAAATTAACTTGTTCTTCTTCAAGTATCTGCTACTCATTTTTCCCATCCAGATCATATTGTGGAAAGGGTTAATGCCTAGCTAGAGAATGGTTAGCCTAGTAGATAATCTGGATGTGTAGTACCCATAATAAGTTTGTTGACAATTTCTTTATAGAAAAGTGATTGTCTCTCTTGCACTTTTCATCCAATGATGTGGCATACCTACATCCAACTGATTGATTTGATCTTGTTAAATTAGTGAATTGTTCTACTCACCTTAAGTTGTTCACTCTAAGGCTATTTCTGAACTTGTTGAACCAGTTTGGTTCCATAAATACCTTTAGTGGTGTTAGTAGGTATGCCATTACAATATTCCTTTGTCTCATATTTCTAAAAAAGAAACTGTGTTTCTGTATGTTGATGAGCATATTTTGTAGAAAGTTAGTGCCTGTTGCATAAATTTTAGAATATATCTCCAGAACATTTTTGTTTGATCAAGCCATACATTAAAAGTTTGCTATCCTTTTTCTACATAATTGTCCTGCATAGTTGAATAATGGATAGAGTGTTTTGAATATTAATATATGCTTTTGAAGCATGCATACTTTGAGACTGAAAATGTTATACTCCAGTTCACTAAGTAAGATACAGTTTGGAGCTAAGATAACAAAACCAGTCTTGTGTTTAATTATTCTTCTAAGTTTTTTATCTATAGTCTTAGCCTTGGTTTCTATAAAGCATAGATTCTGGATCAGGTACTTCATCTTTAATAGGATTATATAATTGATTAATTATTGGACTTGCTTATTTATTACTTTTTTCCAGAGCAGGCAGTTTGTAAGATTCAATGTTATCTGAAAGGTCAGATTTGTTTGATATCTCTTTTTGTTATTCCGGTTAAATCACATTTCCAAGTATTGAATTGCTTCCATGGCAGCTTCAATAGTGTTATGTTCAAAAGTTATTCCTGACTCTCTTTTATTGTTGATTATTAGGAGCTTAAATTTGCTTGGATTGACCTTCACTTGTGCAAAATTGTAGAAAAAGCTAGCTATATCTATTGTCAATCTATCCAATAATCTCCAAATCTGATAGATAGATGGGACAACTATAGTAGTAATTCACTTTAAGTTGAGAGAGAATACCTCAGTCATGGTATACTAAAGTTGATAATTCAAGAATATTAGAGATTACACAAACACGTTAAAAGAGGCTTTGGGTGATTTGATTTAATTAGAAGGTTTATTAGAGATATATAATATCCAAGGATAAGAGAATTCAGTAGGTAAAACCTTGGGTCAACTGCTTTGGATAGCTGGCCTTTATATACATAATTAAATATTAATTATTTGGTAACCAAAGTAACCAAAGTGATCAAATCTGTCAGATTTGCCAAATTAAGTCAATATGCCAGATCTGCTCACTTGTATAACCTGCTAGATAATATAGATAAGATATAAAATTAAATAATGAAATTAAATAATGCAAGTTACGTCAATCACTACTTTGCCCTAATAATTGAATCCACCCTATGAACCAATGAGATACATCTTGTATCACATGTGTCACATGATCTAAAAATAGAACTACAGTAATATTATAGACAAGAACTATAGATATTAATCAAAAGAAAATATAATAGATAATTAAGGCTAACACTATGATAACTTCTAGTTGGTTTCAATTTTCAGCTACCCATGTCATATCATCCATATATGCTATGACTGATGTATTTATAAAACTTCAGGATGTTCTTAGCTGTGACCTGTCATATATCTTTATGAAGCTCTTTATCTATATGTTTTACTAATTCTATTAATTATCAGGTCATAATAAATGTGTTAAAGGAGTGGTGATATTGTGTCTTCTTGATTAATTCTATTTCTGACCTCATAGAGGTCAATAGTTCCTACTCCTGTAATAATTGTGTTTTTTCTATTTTTAAAACCCTCCATGATAAGGTCAATGAGTCTTCTGGAGAAATTGATCCTCTTTATGGCCTTAACCAGAGTGTCCAGATTTATAATATCATATACTTTGCTTATGTCTTGAAAAAGGATTTATAATTCTTTATCATTTAACCTGGTATTTTTGATAATTGTATTAATTTCAAAGATGGGTTCCATTGCACTCATTCCTGTCAAAGCAGCCCAATTGTGTTCTGACAGAATTTCATATCTTATAAGTATGTTGGATAGCCTATTAACGATTCCTTTTATAAAGATTTTCTTTATTGATTCCAATAGTGTAATGGGGTGGATCTTTATTAGGTCATTGCCCCAGTCATATGTTTTCAGAATTGGGTATATCGTTCCTTCCTTCCATTTATGTAACATTGAGCTGGAACAAAGAATTGTATTAAAAATATCTTTCACTCTTTTGATTACCTTGAAGTCCAAGTGGTGTAGTACTGTATAGGGAATCTTTGAAGGGTTATAAGCTGAAACTTTGCTTGCCTTGGCTATGATGCCTCCTATTTCTTGCATAGAAAAATCAATCAGTATATCATTATATCATTCCTTTTTTATATGCTACAGAGGTTTGTATTCCTCTTGCCACTTTTGTGGGATTATAGTGGGATTCAATTCTTTTATCTAGTTTTCAAAATGGTCTTGTACTTGTAACTTTATTTTATTCTTATCCAGAATAATATCAGGTTTCTCATTGATGTTCAGGATTAATTTGTCAAGTTTGATTTTCCATTTTTTCCTCTCTAAAAAACTATCTATCATCCTTTTTTTGTCTTTCTCAAACTAGGCGAGGTAATTGTTGATGGCCTTTTTGATTTTTTGCTGTTTGTTGTACATATATGTCTGTGTAAAGTGTTCTTTATATTTTTTATTTCTTCTATCACCACTATTTTCACAGTCTTGAAGTCTTCTAGAGATCTAAGTTCTTTAGAAAGATTTATACTATTGTTCTTAGCTAGAGTATGAATTTTAGTCCTACTTTTTTCAGTGATCTTGTTTCTTTCCCCTTCTGTTACAATTTTTTGAGCTGGCAAAGTCCGATTGTTATAGTTGAAGCTATTCTGTGATATCTCTCCTGCTTGTTGTATGAAATGACCTGATGCTTTTAAAACCTTTTGATGTATAAACTTGTCACTTTGAGAATTGTTTTTCTTAAACTGTACCATATTTCGTTAACATTCCCAGTTGGGTTCATCTCCTCGTTCAGAGTATTTATCTTTTTCTCTATATGTTTTGTCTATTTTTCCTATTTTTCTGGTTCAGTGTTTATTCAGTTGTATCTTATATTGAGTTTTCTCTATATGGTTCTTTTCTTTTTCAAAAAAGAAAATGATAAGTGTGCTCCAGCAAATATGATATCATGGTTGCTCTCATATAGTTGTTTGAATTTGTTTTAGATCCCAACTATTAAAAGTTCTAGATAACCATTCTGCGTGATTTAAACCTGATCAATCTTGCTTGCTAATATTGAATAAGTTTCCTACATATATTCTGTTCTTTGTAGATTAACTATATAGAATGCATTAATCAGGACATGATTCTTCATTTCTTTGATAAGTAAGTTATTGAAAGATGTCTTGCTCATGAAATGGTTATACTTGTTGAAGAACTTAATCATATATGGCATGTTGGTGTCATTTAGGTCTCCTGCACTATAGTTTTCTAGTTGGGTTTGTAGCTGGTATTAAGCTATCTTGTTACTTTTTTTTCAAAGCTTGATCTATCTAAAGCCTTTGCAGAGGAGTATAAGCCTATGACTCTAAAGTATTTTTTGTGCAGGAAGGCCAAGTAAACACAATGGCTCATCCCTTTAGAATTTCCTTCTTTATTATTTTTCTTGCAAGTCGAAGTTTAAGGGTCACTCCTACCCCAGAACCTTGTTTCTAGTTTGTGTTGGTCCAGTGGCACTTATATGCCTCTGCTATCTAGTGTTTTGTTACATGGTCACTTCTATTCATCTTTGTGCTGATTACAATATCCCAGTTTTTCTCTTACTATAACTCTATCCAACTTATTCTATTTGATTCTTTGTTGAGCCCTCTTTTATTGGAGGTTGTGATTTTTAATATGATACCTGTTTCTACTTGATTAATTGATTTTCTGATGGTTTGTATTCCTTTTTTATTTCTATTTTGAATTGTATTTTTTTCTTTTAATGTGTTACCTATAAAGATTAGTATTTATGTTGATGTTGGTGTTGATTGTTTATCAAAGCTCCAATAGCCTTTAGTACTCTTTGCATATTGGCTTGTATGTTGGCTTGCATATCATCCATTGTTTTGTTGATTTGATATTGTCTTTCTCAAATGTCTGCTATATCCTGTATTTGGATTGAGGTTTCAGAATAGCTTGAGATTCTTCTTGGTGATTCATCCTTTTCTTTGTCTTTACTGTCAGAGTATTGGTTCATCTTATTATAGTATTTCTGATTGTATACTTCAATGTTTGTAACTCTTTCATCAAGGTCCATTACCATCTTCTTGAGGCTTGCGACCTCTTTTGTAATATCATCAGCAACTCTGCAACTTCTCTAATATCTTGAGGTTGCTGCATATATCTCTACTAACCCTACAATTGTTTCTACTAATTTTGTTATGTACGTTCCTGGATTGTTTTATTCTGCCATTTGTTGTTGGCTTGTGTTAATGCTACATATGATACTAGTTTGACACCTTCCTTGTTTTTTTAAGCTGTAGATATTCTAATGCACCTATTTTTACAAACTTGAATTTACTATAGATTTGTCTATATTTTTCTATCTGGGTGTGATTGAAATCTCTTCATTGTTTTCTCTATTCTTTAATAGGATATTCTCTAATGAGATGAGTTGTGTCATAGATTAAATATAATGGTATATTGATAGGTATCAAGGATATAAGCAAATCTTTTGCCGAAAGTAGGTCTTCTCTTGTTTAAAAACTTACTACTGCAAACTTCTTTGATCAGTATCTTGTTAAGCAAGTATATGGTATGTAACTCATATATGCTTTTATCTCACTTAAGGCTTGCTTGAGGTTCCATGCCAGGTGCCTGGTAAAAGGTTAACCAGTTTGACAACTATGATGTATTTCTCTTGCATCTGGATGATGGACCAGCAGACATTATTTATTTTAATCATGTCTCCTTTGATAAGAGTACTGTATTACTTGACAAGTGATTCTTTGACTGATACTTTTTCAAAAGTAATAGTGGTACTCTGTCACCAGTTTTGGGTTCTCATACTAATCCCCAATATGTTATCAAATTTGATGAAGTGCTGTCTCTCTTTCAGGAGTTTTGTGTTCAGAGGTATGTCCCAGATCACTATAGATTTGCCTTTCTTAATCGATTGTCTGCCAATCAGATGTGTGGGAGCTTATTGTCACCTATATTAGATAATTCTATTTTCATTGCATTATCTGTTACTTGTTGATTTCCAAAAATCGTGATGATTCACGTCCTCTCTTTGCTATGTTCATTGCAGATTGCAATTAGTCCTGAAGGAGAATTGAGAACTTTAGTTAGGTAAAGAATTTTTGAGTCATTGTTCGAACCAAGGGTAATATTGGACCCAATGCCCACTTTAAAACAACTTCTTTCATATTTGATCTCTGAATTGACTGGTGTCCTTAGTCTTAGCTTGTTGTTGGGGTACATCACATTATTCTTATGGCCTACTATTGTTCAGAGTTCTTATTTTCTCTTTTCAAAGTCTTATTTATTGGATTATTCTTTATTGCTATCTGCTACTGAATCACAAATCCCCTTCTGCTATCTAAGTCTTTCTTTGTTAGGGGTGCAAGGTTTGCTGATGAGTAAAGATAAGTCCCTAAAAGGTGAGGTAGGGACATAAGTTAAATGTCCTTCACTAGAAAATATTAAAATTTTTAAATTAATAACTATAAAAAAACTAATTACAATTGTTCTCCATTATCTAAATTATTGATTTATAGCATTTCCTAACTTTTGTCCCTATTAAAGTAAAGAGCTATGAATTTTGTCCCTCAAAAAAGGACATAAGTAATCCGCGAAATTTTATATGCTAAATACTTTAGGGACCCATCATTACTGATAGGTCTCCTGCTCTACTTTCAGCTTCCTCTATTTGTTCACTTTACATTTGTCCTTTGCGAGGTGGCTCCGATTCTATTTCTATACTAGTTGCATTTGGAGTTGCAATTGTTAAGTTCTTATAAGTATTTGTTTCCTCACTTTCTTGGTTGAGTTCTACTTCCAAAGTTATTGGTATTTTTGATTATATGTTGATGGGTTTCTTGGCATATAGTTGATTAGGAAAAGAGGTAGTCTCTTTGCTCCTTTTTTCTGCATGCTGGTTTTTTTCTATTTTCTATTGTTCAAGTTATGAAACTTTGGTGTTTCTAGTGTTAGAAGCCATTTTCCTGTTACCAAGGTTGCTATGCCTCAAGTGATTGGGAAAAAAATAAGACTAAATATAAATGAGATATAATAATTGAATAAAGAAATTAAATAATGCGCACTATGTCAATTACTACTTTATCCTAGTGATTGGATCTATTCTATGATCCAATAAAACACACTTTGTATCATATGTATCATATAATCTAAAAATAGAACTAAAGTAATTTAATAGACAAGAACTATGGATAATAACTAAAAAGAAATATAGGTTTTATTTTTTTTTTTAATGCTGACTTAGCCTTGTTTATTAACTTGATAAACTAATTTGTAATATATACTGTATTATAGGAATTACAAAAGAAGACACTAAGTATTTTATATATCATTTATGCTACTAAACTTCTTAAAACTATAATCTATTAGATGGCTTATTATTACTCCAGATCAAGAAAGAAATTATTTTGCCAAGACAAAACTAATACTAATTTCTTTTTTTTTTCTTTTTTTTTTTTTTTTACTCTCTGTCAGGTTAGTTATGTGTGTTTTATTAAATATTTGTAAGCTGTACATATTAAATGAAATGTTAAAGCTAAATCTTTAACTAACACATTTGTTTTAGTTGTATTACCTTTCTAAGTACAACTTTAGGAGTGATTTATTGCTCTATTAGAGGTTTAAGTGAAAACCCTTCCAACTTCTAACATCATTGTTCACAGGTCACTACTACAGATTACTCTTTTGAGCTCTGACAGAGATCAAAACTCCAATCGCTTAATACCATACTTCATTCCATTAAATAGAATTTCTTTCAACTTTTTGTCTTTGACTCTTTTTTCTTTATATATCAGTTTCTTATTGGATTGATTTTCTATAATTTTGCTCTTTTTTTCCTGATCTAGTGGGTATAATGGTCTTTTTATCTTGTTGTATTTGCAGATTCCTGATTTTTGTTTCCATTCAATCACTTTTTCACATTTTGTATTCCATATTTTCTTTTAGAAGTGATTAAATATTTTTTCTTGCATCTTTATTATCCATTTTCTTGTTTCTTTTCCAATTATCTTATTATAACATGTCAAATCCACTATTTTAATAACTAGTTCTTCCTCTATTGATTTCATACAGAAGCTATGTGTGTTCTGACTGGTTTCTGAGATTCTTTCTATTAGTTTTGCTATCTGTTTATCATTTATTCTATTTCTATTCTATCATCTATTCTCAAGCTTAACTCTTTCTCTTCTGATTCAGTTTTCCTTTCTTTTAAGAGCTTTCTAAATCCTTTTAAAATTCTTTCTATTTCTTTTTGCCATATCTTATTACACTGAGTCTTATAAGTTGGACATTCTAGCAAGTGTTCTATTGATTTCTCTTCCTGGTCACATGTAATGCATTTCACTTGCTTATAGAGATCTGGTCTTCTTATGGCCAGCTTCGTAAGTGTTGATAGCTTATTATTGATCAGTTTAATAAGAAAGCTTTTGCTTTGTGAGCTTTAAATAAGGTATTTCATATGTGTCTTTTATTAAAATATTCTTATACAAGGTTTCACGTGTATCCATGATGGTCTTGGATTTGCTGGTTCCATCTCCTTTCAATTCTACCTTGAGTTGTTTATTAGTAGACTATTACTTTATTATTAATTTTTTTTTATAGCTTGTCTTATAGGAGTATCTAACACTATATTCTGCCATTTAATTTTTGTAATCATATTGGGTGAGACCAATTTTTTCCATTTTATCACTGGAAATTTTAGTGCCTCTTTGGCTGGAACATATGCTTTTTTATTATACTGGATATTAAAATATGCCTTAACCTTGATAAGCTTGAGATCCAGCTTCTTTTTCTTTATGAG
>CAJVPT010000028.1:0-54251 GCA_910592055.1 Acaulospora colombiana
AAATATACTAGTTAAAATTTTTTTTATTAAAATAAAGCCAGGTTAATTTAAACATATTTAATTTAATTTGGTTAAATTAAAGCAGTTATAGTTGAATATACTTTAAAACTGATTCAAAATATATTAAATTGGTTTCAAATTATTTTGCATTGAATCTAAATTGAATCAAATTAAATTCAAATTCAAATCGGATCGAATCAAATCAAATTCAGATTTGAATCGGATCAGATTAAATTGTTATAGTTTCGAATTGAATCAGATTAGTTTAAAATGAATCACATCTATATCCAATTCGTATTTATAAAAACTGGATTGAATCAAATCTAGTTAAAATCTGATCCGATTTGATCCATTGTGATCACTATTTGCAGGTATCTTTTGACAAGAGAAAGTGAAATATTTACCTATATGCATAATGTATCTGTTGAATTATGAGAGTCCGAAAGGCAATATTTGTAAGAAGAGAAAGTTGTAGTGATGAATAGTTTTCTTTTCAACTATGCCATATATATATTTCCCAAAGATGTGATAGCAAGTATAAAAAAAAATAGAAGAATATAATCTACCTCGACTAGATGGCAACAAATATGGTGCTATCAACAAAGAAATTACAGTTTCTTTCGATAATAAAAAAATATATTTAAACTATTCTTTAGGTCTATGTGAGACCTATGTAGCCTGGAGATACAACAAATTTGCTCACACCAATTTTAATTTTTTGGACCATGCAATTGCAGCTACTTGCCTGAGAGGAATATGATCTGGTACCAATAAAGAATTTGCTTGCAGTGAAGAGGATTTTGATGGAGGCAACTTTTATATGGTTAAATGGGGAATTAAAGTTAAAATGATAGGTATTTTTTAAATATTACAAATTATTAAAAATTTAAGTTATTAATAATTAAAATTGCCATAATTTTTCTAGGAGATACTTTTTATTACTGGTCAAAGAATAAATTGCATGGTACTAAAATATTACTGATGGAAGGTATAACTTGTGGGCTGTCTCAAAATTTGGCCCAAAAAACAGTATCAGCTAAAAAAAAATAGAGGGAAGATAAAGAAGAAGCATATTGTATAGATTACCAACATAATCAATTATCGATTGATCAATATACTTTACAAGCACTTGAAATATCAATAATAAAAAATAAAGAAAAAAACAATATAGAAAATCAAGTTATTTTAGAGAGTACGGGTTATAAAGGGGAGTATATTAATATAGAAGCAAGTGAATGACCATGGGTTGTATAAATAAATTTATTTAAATTTAATAAAAAATTTTTTTTTAATTTAAAGTTAAAAAATATTTCTGAAAAAATAATATACTAGTTAAAAATTTTTTTATTAAAATAAAGCCAGGTTAATTTAAGCATATTTAATTTAATTTAGTTAAATCAAATAGTTATAGTTGAATTTCCTTGAAACAGATTCAGATGTACCAAATCAGTTTCAAATTATTTTTGCATCAAAATTGAATCAGATTTGTTTCAAATTCGAATTGGATTCAGATCAAATCAAATCAGATTTGAATTAAATAGAATTGAATCAAATCGGATTCTAATCAGATCAAACTATTATAGTTTCAAATTGGATTGAATCAATTTAAAATGAATTGGATCCATATCCGATTCATATTTATAAAAATTAGATCAGATCGAATATAGTTAAAATCTAATCCAATTCGATCCATTGTGATCACTAGAAAGAAGGAATGATATATCCAATACCCAAGCCAAAAGACTAACAACACAATATCAATATCATTCAGCCCATCACTCTTCTAGAATCGATTAAGAAAATCTTTACCAAACTCATAAATAATTATCTAGTCAAAATAATGACTGAACATCTGATCCTGTCTAAAAACAACTGGACAGTACTACCCAAAAGCAGTACTTGTGAACCCATCATTATTATAAATCAAGTACTGAAAGATGTACAGGAAACAAACAAACAATACCTTATGCTCTTTCAAGACATGAGTAGCGTATATGACACTATCAATATATAAAGACTAATGAACTCATTCCAACAAAACAAGGTGCCAAACAAACTAATTAATATAATCAGCAACTGCTTTCTAAACCGATCAAACAAAGTAATATTATATTTTGGGCTCAACAATCTATACCAAGTGGAAGAAGGAGTTGATCAAGAGGACACAATCTCACCCCTCCTCTGGTGCATATACTATGATGCCTTAATAAGCATAATCAGCTCCATGAAAGGCTATTAGCTCAACAGTCACAAACCCAATCTCGACAATAGCAACCCACAAACCTTAATATCTCAGTAATAGCATATATGGATAACACACATTCATTGCTCAGAATAGAGAACAACTCAAAGATATTATAGAAGTCAGTGGCTCCTTTTACTATCTCAACAATATTACAATCAATCTTCTCAAATCAGAACTCTTAATCCTCAACAATTCATAAGAAAGTATTACCTTACAGGAATACGAAGTATTACCCACTGCCAAAACATAAGCAATAAGAGTCTTAGGGATATAACACAAAAGAAAAAAAGAAGAACAATGCCAATGTAGCCTTATTAAAAGAAAAGTTACCACAATCTGTAACATAATAGCTAGAAAACAAATTATGGATAAAATGTACCATTATATTACAAATCATGTTTGTCTTTTTCCCACGATAGAATATTTGTTAACAAACTTGGTATTAACGAGAAATGAAATACAATGGATAGATCATCACATTCATAGCTGTCTCAAACATAATATCCAACTTCCAAAAACTGCTCCAACTCCAATAGTACATCTCAATAACCAATACAACATCATGGAAATTGAAACATAACAACAACAAAAATATTGTAGTAATTTTTAAAAACTATATCATAGTAACAACTTGGCAGAACAAACAATCTGACTTAGAACCCAACACCTTTAGTGAATGGCATGGTAAAAAGAGGATGTTCTAAGGAAATACTCAAGGATTTTATCAGCAAAGGCCAACTTAATACAGGATATATTCAATAATATACAGGTCCAAAATATTACAATACAATAATAGACAATAACCAGAAGTATCAATAACAAACTCATTTATATAGAAGACATTATAGCTAGTGAATGATACAATCTCAATAGAAAGGGACTAAGAATATACAACATAATGTGGGTAGAATAACTTCTTAATACTTATTGTACAAAGGCCCTAAACTGACATCAAGTAGGAGCACTCTACAACAAAATAAACAAGTGAAAACAATCTTTCTTCTTTACAATATTTAAGGCCACAACACAAATTTACATTAACAATCATATATCATTTAACAAACTCAACACGGAAATACAAATCAAATATGATATAGACAATATACAAGGATAGCAAAGAAACTTTAACAAATCATAGTATATTTTTTAGTGACACCAAACCCTAACTTTTGGAAACAAGTAAGTCAAGACAAAAATGATACCAAACTATGACACTACCTCACTACTGATACTTTACTACTGATAAAATGTCCAGAAAGTGACCTCAATTAACATATAGATAGAAGAAACCACATGTGCTGTTTCATAGCTTCAATGAACTCACTATACTAAGTTTCAGTAATCAAAATATCAAAGACAAATGCAAGAACTTCTGCAGAGCCACACTTCAGAATTCTAATCTCACCTGATAGCACATAATGCTGACTCAACAAACACAATTAAATGCTGGAGACAGTTGAGATTGATATAACACCAATCTTTATTAAAAATATATTACAATTCATAGCTCTATCAGATTCAATAATACAACAACTCACTAATATTAACAAAAACATTAACACCAATGAAATTATTAAGATAACTATAGATAGAGCCTTTAGCCACAAAAACAACAATACCTAGTATGTGAATATCATCTTCTCAACTAGTTCAATACAACAAAACAACCTCAACCTCAGTATTATGGAACAGTGCTCTACCTTCAGAGCAGAGATCATAACTGCAACCATTGCACTTGAAGCCCTACCAGTCAGACAAAAAGTATTCTTATACACCAACTCAGCTAAACTCATATTGTAAGTCAAAAAAGCAACATTAAAACAAATCAAGAACATATCAAAAGTTGGTATTATCCACAACTTACACAACTGTATCTGAGTAGCTCAAATCTCAGTTAACTGGATCAAAATTAACAAAAAAGACAAGAACAATGAAGAACTAAAACAAGTAGACAAGTTAGCCAAACAAAGCCTAAAGAATACCAATATTAGTGGAAAACTAGTATGGAATTATCTAGAACCCAACGTTATTACTTTCAGTTACAATTATAAGCTCAAGATCACTGACACTATTCACAAAGCAATTAAAAAAATATGACAAGCCACACTTATACACAAATGGATTTCACTCGACTGAAACCATAAATTAAATCAACATCAAAAAGCTAACATTGACTGGAAAAAGTCACTCCAACTTTTACACTCTACAAAGATCATAAGTAATTACACAGATATCATAGACCATAACTATAGAAAATTCACTATCAAGCTATGGAATTTAGAATTTTCAACTATGGACAAACTACATACCTGCAAACCTGATATCTGCAGATCCCCTATATGCTTTATTTGCGAAAATAATATAAGACAACATTCATCCCTTCAAATACAAACACCATGAAATCCATATAAATGAAATAATACTCAATACTATATACTCAGAAATCATTACTTAGACTGAAAAAGGTAGTCCATACTTCTGTAGAAAAAAGATCAAAAACTACCTAAAAATTAATGATCTCTGGGATATCATTATCAGAGGAGATATCAGTAGAAAAGTAATTCAGACAATTAGTCAATTCATCCCATCTGATCAAATAGCAGAAGCCACTCATAACATAATTCACAGAATCAGATTCATCACTTTCAATATATGGATAGATAGATGTCTTTATATTCAAATATGGAAGAAAACCATGGGAAAAACCAAGACTCAGAAGAAAAAAAAGCATGAATTCAAAAGTTAAACAGCATAGAAAGACGTATCCATCACAACAATATATATAACAAAAATAAAAGAAATTATCACAGGCACTCTAAACATCCTTGATATCTTCACTAAACATACTGACAGAGTCTAGGCACATTAGTCCCTCTAATCAGGTACAACAAGTCACAAGGGGTTGAAAAATTGAGCTTGTTACCAATTGGTTTTATTGTTTTGCTTAATATTGAAAATAGTTTACACAATTATTCTGTAAATAAATATAAATATACTGCATATAATCAATAAATAGACAAGTATTTGTAAAAAAAATATATATATATATATAAATTTATATATATTAGTTGTAAAATCTATATATAATATAAAATTTTTTAATTAAAATAAAAATATAAAATAATAATAATAAAAGTATAAAATAGTCTTAAGTAAAATTAATTTTCAGGTATTTAAATATTTATATTTTAAGTTTAATTTAATTTAAATAATTCTTATTAAGTTAAATATATTTGAAAAAAGACAATTTTTTTTTGTTTTCTACTATATATTTATTTATTTATTTTTTTTTTTGCCTTCTGTTAGGCATATTATGTATGCTTTATTAAACATTTGTAAGCTATACATATAACATATAACACTAAAGCTAATTCTTTAACTAACCCACTTGTCTTGGTTGTTTTACCTTTCTAAGTTCAAATTCAAGGATAATTTATCGCTCTGTTAGAAGTTCAAGTACAGTAAATATCCTTTCAACTTCTAACATCATTGCCTACAGATTACTACTGCAGATCACTCTTTTGAGTTTTGACAGAGATTAAAACCCAACCATTTCATCCTATATTTAACCCCTTCTCGCAGGACCTGTTTAAGCATCATATTTTCTAATTCTTCTTTATTTAATAATACTTGATATGACTGATTTTTTGATACTTTGATCCTGTTTTTTTGTCTCTGTAGATATGTCAGCCTTTTGATCTTATCACCTTTGTTGATTTTCAATAACCGTTTTCATTTCAAATTTTCTTTCTAAAGTGATTATGTATTTTCTTCTACATCTTCATTATCCACTTTTTTGCTTCTTTACTGATTCTCTTTTCATAGCACTTCGAGTCTACTATTTTATTCATTAGGTCTTTTTCAATCAGTTTTATATAGAAGCTAAGTATATTCCAACCAGTATTTGAGATCCTTTCCATCAGTTAAGCTATTTTCTTATTCATTTCTTCTCTTTTTATTCTATTATTAATTGCCAGACTTATCATTTTTTCTTTTGACTCCTTTTACCTATCTGCTAGAAGTTTGTTAAAACTTTGCATCATATCTTTCATATCTTTCTGCCAGGTTTTTTGCCACTGAGTTTTATATGCTGGACATTCTAGCAAGTATTCTATTGTCTCTTCCTGCTATCCACATGTAAGACATTTTACTTGCTATATAAGTTCAGTCTTCTTGTGGCTAGCTTTATTAATATAGGTAGCTTATCGCTGATCATTTTAACAAGAAAGCTTTTTTTTTGTGATCCTTTGAAAAAGATATTTTATGTGTGTCCATTATTCATTTGTTCCACAAACTAGGTCCCATGTGTACCTGTGTTGATCTTGGATTTGATAACTTTACTTTTTGTCTATTCTATTTTGGGTTGTCTATTGATACGTTATTATTTTGACATTGGTTTTTTTAACAAACTGCCTTATTGAAGCATTTAGCACTATATCTTGCTATTTTATTTCGATACTAATCTTAGGTAAGTCCAGATTTTGCTATTTTATTGTTGGAAACTTTAATTCTTTTTTGACTAAAATATTTGCTTCCTCATTATATTGAATGTTGGAGTGTGCTTTATCCTTCATAATATTTAGATCTAATCCTTTTTTTTTTACCAGGCTCAAAATTCGTACCCATAAAGATTAATTTTGTTCCTTTAGCCATCTTTTGTGAATTTTTGAAATCCCTTTTTTCTATAGTTTTCTATTTGGTGATGCAGAGCTTGATTATCAGTATGGATCTTGATCTTGCTATTAACTGGCAATAATATTAATATCATATTTAAGAATTAATTTCTAATAAAAACTTAAATTTAATGCTCATTTTTGATAAAAAAAATATATAATATATTTTTTAAAAATTTTTTTTAATGTTGACTCAGTCTTATTTTATTTGGATTAAATAGAAATATACATATTATTTATGCTAAGACTACCTATATTGATCAAACTAGTTTGATAGAGAAGAACTCACTTCACAATCTGTTGCTTTACTAATGGAAGCTAACTAGCTAAGGCTGGACTAGTACTATATAAAATTATAAATATATGGAAGGGGTATATAATGTTTTTTATAGATTGTCCTATTTAATTATTTACCAGGTCTATATATTGACCTTTTATATGTCTATTCAATGTGTTAAGCTATATATATGTCTTTCTGTAAAGTACTGTATTTTGCTGTTCTTTCAATTTTTTATATAATACCTTGCAGTTTCTTCTATTTATAGAATTATTCATATCTTTGAATCCATATATTATAGAGATATTTACTAGTTTCTTGTTTTATTTCTTTTATGCATTTTTGTTTTAGTTATTTTTATTTTATTTTATTTTTTTTTAACCGGTACAGCCTTGTTTTATTATTCTTCTAAATTACATTTATACTAAATAGTTATGACTATAATACAAGGATATATATTCAATAATAGTAAAACTCAATAAGCCATGGCTACGTTGCGACCTGTTGCCCTTTCTTGGGAAAAGAAACTAACATGCCAAGGCCATACTAGTTGTTGTATAAAAAGATATAATGAAGAAAATGTTAGTTTGGTATTTAATGTATTCATTCATGTATCAATTTACTATTCCAGTCAAGTTTAGTAAGAACTGTTGTACTGCAATTAGATTTGTGTGGTTCTTGGTTTTCTTTGCTCTGGTTCTTTTTTGTTTGTTCAGTTTGGTTCTACTTTGGGGAGCTTCCTGTTTATGAGCTTTCTCACATCTTTGTTTCCATATGTCATGTAGAAACTCTTTCTATTCTCTTATTGTGTTCATTATAGTTTCTGTTACTTTGTTTTTGCTTGATATGATTGTGTCAAGTATCTCAGGTATTTCTTTTAGTACTGCACATAGATCAGTAAGTTAAAGGTTCTGGAGTTGACCAATTGTATCTGTCTATATATGAACTCCTTGAAGCTCTTCCTGTATTCCTTGATTATGTGGTATGATGCCTATTTAATTAGAATCCTGTGAAAATTTTCCTTTAAGGTTTTTGCATTGTTGTTACATAGGAAGAAGTGTGCGAAGTCTTTTGGGATACTATATTTATGGCATTTATCATTTTTGTATATTAGTGAATATTTGTTGTATAGTTTGATCTTAGTTGGCAGTTTTTCATATCAGAGTTTTAAGTTGAATTTCCTTCTGTGATAATCTTTTCTCGATGTTGTATATTTATTCATTTTGAATGGATGTAGGCTATTAAACATGTGTTTCTAATATATGTTTCTCAAGTCCTCTTCTGTAAATCTGTTTTGTGTTCTATTTAACAGTTTTCACTTGGTTAGCCTGATAGCCTTATTGACTTGTTTCACTAGATCTTTGCCTAGGATATCTATCTGTGATGTATCCCACACTATTTTTATTGGTGTCAGTCCTTGATTATGTTGATGATTTTCTGGTTTGGTTTCATGTTTGGTGAAATAGAATCTATCCAGGTTAGCTTGTCTGATTTCTTATTGAGGGGAATGCCTGTGTTGTTTTCACCTTGTGTAATCTGATGTTTAGGTCCAACTGTTGCCTGATGTAATTGAAGGTGTCTACTATTGTCTGGTTTGGTTTTTTCCTCTTTTTAATTCTGATAGTATCCATAGTTTCTGTTAGGTTTGTTATAGCTGCTTGGCTGTCAGTATGCAAGCCAACTGTGATGTTTCTGTTTAGCATGCTTATTACTGTGATTATAGCCATTAGTTTTGCTCACGTTGAAGAGGCATATAGCTGTGTCTGTCCTTGGAAGGTGTGTTGTGTTTCTGTCTTGTCTTTTATGATCCAGCCCAGGCCCATATGTGATCTGTTGCCATAGCTTGATACTGAGCCATTTGTATATATTGTGATATGATGACAGTTTATCATATTTTGTTGGATTGTTGTCAGGGCATCAAATTCTCTTTTATTTGTCTCAAATATTTCACTGATGTTTGTTGTCTCTGGTTTAGCACTGCCTATGTTGATTTGCCAGGAGCTTGGATTTGTCTGAGGGGTTTCAGTGAGGTTTTTTAGCTCCTTCTTGGTGAAATCTGGAGATATCCTGCATCGCAGAGCACTTGTTAAGCTGCCTTTGTTTCCCTTAGATGAGATACTTGTCTTTTCTACTGGAACTTGAATTGTGTACTGTTTCTTGGCTGCAAAGGTACAGATTCCTGGTACTGTGTTTTTCCTTTCATTTAGGGAGCATCCGGTACACCTTTTTAGTGGTGATTGCTCTCCTATTCTGATATAGTATTTGAAGACTACTGTGTTGGAACTATTATTCTATTTTTTCTTGCTGATAACTTCTTTGTCTTGCTTAAGTATTGCTTCCCAATATGGTTTATATGAGTCTTCCATTATCAGGGGTTTGCTTTGGTTGTATGTTCAGTGGGTGCTTGTTTTATTCTCTAATCTATCTTGTATACTGGTTGAGTTTGTGAAATTCTCTACAATCTCTTTGTACTATTTTGGTGTGTTTCTTTTCTTCGTTTTATTTATGGCCCCGAGTTCTCTCCAGTGTAGTAGTCGTGTTCCTGTTGAATTGATGATCTGTCCTACGAACATTAAGTAGTGTCTCCTTAGTATTTGTTTATACTGATGGTATACTGATTTTGATATTACTTCTTCAATTGTATTATCAATCTTGTTTATCCTCTAGGGGATAGTGATCTTTGTGTTGAAGTGGAATTGGAAGCCGTGTTTTCTCAGTACCTAGAGGATATTATGGTCCAGGTTTTGTTCTACCTTGAAGAAAGGCTGTGTAAGATATGATGTTACTGAGTTTGTTGACCAAAAGAGATTTGTAATCCCATCCTGGAGATTTGTTCTAGTGTCCCTTTGTTTTCCATACTTTATAACCAGGTTCTTATGTGCAGTTGTAATTGTCTGTTCTATAAATGGTCAGGTTGTATTCAGTATGATTGTATAGAAGGGTGTTTGGGATTGTGCTGGCGAGACCACACTTGTGTTTGTAATTTGCTGTGAGTTTCCTCATTAGGGAGTTGCAGTCACTTTCAGGAAGTACCATGTCATTTAACAGGTATTCTATACTGGGCATGAGTATGTGGTTTATTATGTATCTCATTTGCTTGTCAGTGATTGCTTTCCATCTGATTAGCTTGTTGGTTTTCTTTACTTTCTCTGCTATAAGCTGTTTCTTATATCCTTTTCTCCCAGAGCTATTTAGCCATATTTCTAATAGTCTCATTGATGTACCAGGCTTGATTCCTGTGACTGTTCCTCCTTTGAGTGTGAAGCTTCTTCTGAAATCTTCTGGTTGTATATTGATGATTATTAGCTATGATTTGAGTAGGTTGATGTTGATGTCATTTTGTAGAATTCTGTGATGATGTTCAGGATCTTTTGCATTTCTTCTGGGTTATCTGCCAGCCATGTTGTATCATTCATGTACACAATGGCTTTAATGTCCAAGTGTTTCTCTGTGTTGGGCTCATTAATATTTCCTTTGAGCTTTGGTATATATCTGTAGCCTCTTCTCAAAAATTTGATCTCTGTCAGGAGTTTTAGTTATTTATTTAGTACACATTTAGCTATTAAGCTATATGTTTCTTTAAGATAACTACTTTAATAGTATTCAGTATACTCCAGAAAGTTATTTCTTAAATAGTTGTGGATTTGTGCTTCTATATCTTTTATCTCATTGTTTTGTCTAACTTTGTCAATAATTGTATTTCTTATATGTTCTTCTGTTTTTTGTTATTGACCTTTATATATAAATAGATGTATATTTGTTTCTTTAAATCTGCATATTATACATTTGTCATTTTTGTAAAGATTGGGGAGTTTCTGGTATAGTTTGACTTTTGTCAGAAGTTTTTTTTTCCATAGGCATAGATTAAATTTTCTTTGTTATTAATCTTTTCTATTAATTTATTGTTCATTTATTCTGATTAATTGCATATGCAGCATTATTGTAGGTTAATAATGTGTTTGATTATTTGATCACTGAATTCAATTCTTGTTCTATTCAAGAGTTTTCACCTGGCCAAATATATTACCTTTATTAGTTCTTTGAACATGATTTTGATAGGAACTTCAAACATATTGTTATTTTATTGAAGTAATAACATGAATTGTGAATTTTTTGTAGAATAGATACAGATTATTCTGTATCTTGATACCATATCATGATATGTATCTATATTGACTAATCTGTCTGCTTATTTATTATATTTGTTATCAGTATAGGCCTTGACTTTAGTGATATTTTTTTTTTAAAGGCAAAACAGGCCTACTTTATTAGTATAGTATCGAAACATATTACTTAATTCAGCAAAGTGATTTTACCAACTTATTTCCTATATGCTCTATGTTATTATGTTACTAAAAAGCTAATTGGTTGATAAAGAACCCCTTATGGCATGTTGCTTCTGTTACAGAAAACTAACGTGCCTAGGCTTCGTTAGCACCTTTCATTAGAATTTGGTAGAGACTTTGTGTTCCCGAAATTATTTCTTTCAGCATGTCATTTTGAATTTCCTGTTGTTTTGTTATTTCGTCTCCTTTTGATATCGAGGACTTGTTTTGTTTCCCATTTTGTTTCTTGGTTTTGGTAGTTATGCCCTGAGTTTTTTCTCAACTTTTCATCCTGTAGCATCTGTCTAGTCAAATGTAATAGGTTATGAATCTGATATATTTGGTGATTGACTTGATTATGTCCACCAGCTTGTCTCGTCCTAGTCTGTATATGATGAAATCATTCAAGGTCCTACTAATCCCTCCTCTGAAAATTACTGCTTTTAGTTGTTGTGTGTTCGTGTGTATTACTTGCATGATATTTGTGTCATGACCATGTGTTTCTTTTCTATTCTTTATCTCTTTAGTAATGCAATTGTTGATTTCTTCATAGATATATATGCCATGGTGCTTGCAAATAAAGGGGTGTTTATTGTCTTCTTCTTCTAAGCAGCTAGGGCATTGATTATTCTTGTATATGTCGGGAAACCTTTTGTGTAGTTTGTGTATTGTGGATAGTTCCTGATTCCAAAGTTTTATTGTGAATGTTCTTTGGACATGATCCTATCAATTAGTGTGATCTGAAGTTATCGCTGTGGTGTAGATGTTTCTAAAACGCAACTCCCAGTTAATTTCTTTTCTGATTTGTAGAGTTATTGTTTGATTTTGTCTGAGGTTGATCCCGTTGAAGGTGTGCATGGCCTGTCAAATTAGTTTGATTGTTTTATGAATCAGTTTTGATATCTCTGTTCTTTTATTGAAATAGAAACTTAGAAGATTCAGATTGAGAATATATGCTGTGAGTGTTGAGGATTATTCTGTTGCCTGATTTTTAAGTGCTCTCTGTGCTAGTGTATGTACTTGAATATGCATTGGATCTTTATCCTTGCTAGATATCTTCTGCCATGTAATATGCTGGTGAAGTTGTTCTGAGATTTCAATTATGTTACTTATGAGTCATACTTCTTCTATTTTGTGTATTTGACCCTTTTGTGTGAGTTTTTCTATGTTCTGGATCAGAAGTTGGGAATATGTAAAGATAGTTATTTTTTTGTTATACTTTGCAACTGCTATTGCGATGGTTGCAGCTATGGTCTCAGCTCTCAGTGCTAATGCTTGACCTTTAACTTTCAGGTTTAGGCTGTGTGTTGTTTCATTTTCACTAGTGAAAACTATACCGGTCCCCATTATTTTTTGATTTATTGATTTGTTGAAGGCTCTGTTTATATGAATTACAAGGGATGTTTTATCTTTGGGTATTTTGATAATTTCATTACATTTTCTGGTTGTTATATTATCCATTTCGAGTAGTAGTTTCAGGACATCGAGATTTGTTTGCCAATTGGAAATTTCAACTGCTTCTATCTTTTCATTTGGCATATTACACTATCTTTCAATACTGCCCGGTGATATTTGCGAGCGCCATGCCTGCTGGCCAGTTGTGAGGTTGTTGCGATGGTTGGAGATAGATGTCTTGATTACTGGGGTGACAGCTGCAGTGTGTTTCAGGATTTTGATGCAGCAGTTACCTCCTCTCCTGTCCTTTATGGTAGTTAGGTTGTATCCTTTATATGGTTCCATCGGTGAGGAGTTGGTTTAGTTGTAGTATCTGATCTTTATCTCTTGGTGTGATTTACTTACTATCTTTCCCATTACTAGTTGATTGTTTACTTGGGAAGTGTACCACTTGAACCTGTCGTGGTCATTGTGGATCAACTGGATTTGGGCTCTTGGGTTAAGTTCCGGTGTAATTATTTTTTGTTGTAGGGCATTATTGACTGTTGTCCTAAGTTCCTTGTACCAGCTTGGTTTTTTTCTCTTGTTCGTCTTGTTGCTGATTAGTCCTATTTGGTACCAGTTAATTGTTTTCATTTGAAAAGTGTCCAGGATCTGGTTAATATGTGATATTTTATGTATTCTGAGATGAGATCGATGTTTGATTATCCATTCAGGATTCATAACGAGTTTAATGTGTGTTCCATGTGGCTTGGAAGTCATGTCTACGGGATGTGTGATGTGGATGTTGAGTTCTTGGATCATTCTAAGACCATTCTGTAAGAAGTTGTATGTTAATTTGTAGACTTCTGGGCAGTCTTCAGGATACTTTTGTCCTGCCATGCTATCTATTGAAGTTGATTGATTCTGAGTCTTGTGACTCTTTCTGCAGTATTGTTACTGTAGTATAGTTCCTTAGGTTTGCTGCGAATTTCTGCTGTAGTCTTAAATACATTTTCATGATGTTGTACATTGTGAATGAGTGTATTATTGAGGTGGGGCATGTTGCTGCCAACTTGACCCTTTGGCAGAAGTTTTGTCTAATTAGAATATCAATCTTGGTAACTTCTGCTTTTGTTAGTATCATGTCTTGTGTCAAGTATTCGATTTGCGGTAAGAGGATACTGTTTATAGCATATCGGTGCATCTTGTCTGTCATTCCCTTCTATTTGGTTATGTTGCAGATTGTTTTGACTTTTTGTTCAATTAGGTATCGTTGGTGTTTTTTCCTTGATTTTGCTTCATGCCATGTCCCAAGAAACCCTATCTGCTGCCATGTTTGAATTAGGTTGTATCAGTTGATCTTGGAACAGTAGTGGTTCTTTTGGCCCATTGAGGATTAGGAGATCTGATTTGGTTGGATTCACGGTGATGTCATTGAGGTGGTAGAAGGAATTGCTGGCAATAGTTATTAGCTTCAGGTCCTCTTGATTTTGTGTTATGAAAGTTGTATCATTCATATAGGCTGCAATAGAGATATTGATGTTGCCTTCTTTATTTTTCCAGTTGTTTAGTTGATATCCTTTCATTTTACTTATGTGGCTAATAAAGGGGTCATGGTATATTCTCCATAATAGTGGGGAGATTGTATCA
Organism: Acaulospora colombiana; assembly: GCA_910592055.1. NCBI lineage: Eukaryota > Fungi > Glomeromycota > Glomeromycetes > Diversisporales > Acaulosporaceae > Acaulospora > Acaulospora colombiana. The sequence goes on from CAJVPT010000028.1 coordinate 14,548, forward strand.
CCTTGATCAATTCCTTTTTGTACTGTGTAAGGGTCCGTGTCTCCAAAGAAGGTTATTACTTTGTTTTGTCTGTTTGTGAATGCACCTTTTATGAATTTGATAATTTTAGGGGGGATTTTTATTCTCTCCATTGCTAGGATGAGTCTTTTGATATTAACTATATCGTATGCTTTGCTCATGCCCTGAAAAAGCATTTAGCAAGGTTTTTTAAATTTGCATACATCTTCAGTATGTTGTTAATTATGCAGATAGGTTCTCTTGTGCTTAGCTTCTGGAGTGCTGTCCAGTTGTGTTCTGACAAGATCTCGTATTTAGTAAGTACTTGGTTTAGCCTTTTAGTGATGATCTTAGAAAAAATCTTTTTTGTTGTCTCCAGTAGTGTGATGGTTCTAGTTATATTGATATCGTGCTGCCAGTCTTTAGGTTTGGGAATCAGATAGATCGTTCCCTGTTTCTATTCTTTTGGGACTGACTCTTCCTCCATTATTCTATTGTATAGGAGAGTGAGGTTGTATATCATGTTTTCTCCTAGCTTTTTGAAGACTACGTATGGTATTCCTGATGATTCTGGAGCTGACTTATTGCTCATTCCTGTTATGATTTCTTGTACTTCTTCTATCATGATTGGGGCAGTTGTCGGGAGGTACCATTTCTCTAAAACTGTGTCGAGTGGGTTGTATTCTTGTTGCTAAATTGTTGCTTTATGGTTGTGGATGTTCCTCTTCTTAGTCCATGACTCAAAATGTAGGTGAATTATATATTTTATTGCTTCTGGCTAACTAATGACTTGTTTTCTTCCTTTTGTGTGGTCTATGAGTCATGTGGTCACTATACTTCTTTTCAGGTTGTTTAGAATTGACCTTATTATTCTTTTTTTGTCAGTTTCTAGCCATCTTTCTCTAGTTTCTTTGAATTGTTTAATATTTTTGACGATTCTCTCGGTATTGTGTTGTTTGAACTTTTTCCTTTCTATTTTTATTATTAGGTCCAAGCTTTTCTTATATTCCTGCTTATTTGTTGTGGCTGACAGTTTTGGGAGTGGTAAGGTTTGGGTAATAGCTTCATATAATGTTGCAATTTCTCTTTCTATTGTAAATTTTCTTGCATTGCTTTCCTGTTTCTTCCTCAAGTATTTTCTCATTTTGTTAAGTTAAAGGAGGAGAAGTGGATTATTTTGTGCAAATGTTCTATGCTATTGATGTTGTCGTTCTTTTATTTTGTCTATGTATTTGTTAACTGTGCCTAGAATCTTTTCTCTAAAGCTGTACCAACATTGGTCGATTGTTTTGTGCTGATTTTGTATGATGTTTTGCCATTTATTTGCAAAATCTTCCATTTTCTTGGTAAATTTTTCCTATTGTTGCGCGCAAGTGCTGTTCCAACTAAATCTGGTATTACCGTGTGGTCTGCAATATCTTTTTAACTTTTTTGACTAGTTGCCATGATTCAATTATACATGTTTGGACTTGATGATCAGTGTCAAGAAGATCTTTCCAGTTGTTATGGATGTATGCATCTATCGATACTCATATTGGTCTAGAGTAGTATCAAATGCTGTCTATCCTACTTGAGGCAGTGTTTGAATGTTATGTGTATTCTTTTTTGTTTGGGTTATGGAACCTGTATGAGTCGATAAAGCCTTTTTCACTGAGAGTATCGAAAAACTTGTTGTGTTTTTTAGTATGTATCTTGCGATTTTCACTGAATTTATCTATGCTTGAATTAGGATACGTATTGAAATCTCCAGCGATGATTGTGTGCCAGTTTGAACTGTGGCATTGACTGGCCCATGCTAGCACTTTTCATTGAATCTGTTGTCTTTCTTTGCCCAGCTGAGCGGGTGAGTATACCCCTATGATTCTACAGTATTGTTTTTTGGGAAGGACAGGTCAATGCAGAGGATTCTGCCTTCATATTCCATTTTGTTGATCACGTATATTGTAATGTTCTTATTTATTGCTATTCCAACTCCTGATTCGAGTGGTTTATTGACTGTCCACTATGACATATATACTTTTGTTTTCCAGGATCATGTTTTTCCCAGTCCGTTTGTTTCCGTTGAGACTATTATGTCCCATTGGTGTTCTTCCCACATTTTGAACCAGATTTCTTGTTTGTCTGCTTGTGTCAATCCTCGGCAGTTGAGTGTTGTGTTTGTCTAATATGGTTTGTTTGTGTTGGGTGTTTGTTGGTTGGTGGGGTGCATTGTAAGTGTGAGTTTTCTTCTTTTTCATTATTGAGCGTTGCTGTATTCCTGGTATGTGCTGTTTGTGATGTTTTGCAGTTGTGTGTCTCCCCTTATTTCCATTTTGATTATGTGTTTGTGTTGTGGAGTAGTCAGCTGGTTTTTGTTTTTTTGGTTGTTGTATATTTATTTCTTGAGTGGTTGTGTTACCAGGGTCTTCTATGTTGTCATTGTTATTAGAGTTGTTATTTATACTGTTTCCCATAATTAAAGAAAGTTCTGGATGTTGGTTTCTTCTCTTTTGTCATGTGGGATCAGGTAGGAGATTGTGTTGACCAAAGCTATCATTGTTTGATCCATGTTGCCAATGGATTTTTATAGCTGATATTGTTGTTGTAGGATATTCTGTATAGGATTTGGTGTTGTTTGTTTGTTGTCCTTAATGTTGTTGGTCTCTTGTGGATCCTCGTCCATATTTGATGTATAGTTCTTATCTTAGTTTTCCAAATTTACGATTCATTCATCAAGATCTGCGACTGCCTCTTTGATTGCGTAGATTTCTTCTTTGAGTTCTTGGATGCAATTTAGGATTTCCTGAAGAGCTTCTTGCCTGAATTTAGGTGACTCCATTGCTTTGTTTCTTCATCTGGCTGCAGCTGCATAGGAGCCTGGTTTGATTTCTCTTGGATTTCTTGCTTGTGCAATTTGTACGATGTTTGAGGTTTTGGCTGGCTTGTAATGCATGTAGAGTTTGCTGTATTTGTCTGCTTGCGACTGTTTATACTCATTCCATTGTAGCCTCCTTTCTTTGATAGAACAGTCTTTTGCTAAGTGGTTGGGATTGTCACAGATCACATATAATTTTGTCTCAATTGGGTTCCATTTAACAGTAGTTTCTCCTAGGTTGTAATTTGTTTCCATTGCCTGATGCAAAATTTGTTCTGATTCGAAACTAATCACTGCATAGCATTTACTTTTGTAGTTCATTCTCTGTGGGATATAACAAGTTTTGCCCTGACTTGTTGAATGATTTGACGGAGGTCAAAGGCATTAGTGCCTGATGGAAAGTTTGTTAGTTTGGCTAAGAAGTTTCCTCTATTCTTCATCTGTTGTAGATTCCATTGCGAGTCAAAGATTCTGATGGAGTCTGCTTTGCATGGTATGCTCCAGTTGTTGAGAAGTTTCTCTTTGTCTGTTGTGTTCATGAATGTGATGGTGGCAACTTGCCACATGCATTGTGTGGATACTATGATGTTACTGATCTGGCCATGTTTGGCAAAGAGTTGTTGGAGCTCGTGGACTGTTGTGTCCAGGGGAATGTCCCAAGCTGTTACACTGTTTTCCTTGTTTATCCTGTGTGGGGTAATTGGCATGAGTTCAAGTCTGAGATTGTCTGTTTGGGATAGTTGGGTGTTACTTGCATCCTCAGCTGATTGCTGATTGCTGATCACTGAATAAGGCAGTGATGTACTCCTGGTTATCAATTTTCTCACTGCGTATGCTGTTGATGCCTTCGAGAACACTGAGAGCCTTGGATATGTATGCTAGCTTCTGATGTGTTGTTTTTCCAGGGAGTTTACTGAAAGGGATGCCGAGTTTGAATTTTTTGCATCCATCTCTAACATTCCTGTCAAAGGGGGACCAAGGTCATAGCTTGTAAGCTCCATTTCTTGTGCTCCTCTCTCTGGGGTCGACACGGGGTTGTTGTTTCCATTCCTCATTGTTTCCATCTGCCACGGAGTCTTCCTCGAGCTCCATGTTAACATCTGTGTGTTCTTGGCCGTCTTGACCGTTTCTGAAAGGGGTTGCTATAAAAAGGGTTGAGGTGGGTTTTGTTCATTGGGTTCTGGGTTGTGGTCTCGTGTTGGGCCCGGGCTTGATGTTGTGGAGCTTTCTTCTGCCATGTGGTCATCCATGAGGTTTGCACGAAAGCTTCTTCTCTGGCGATGTGTTGCGGGGTATTATCCGCCCACTGTTTTGCTTCCCATACATTAGTGTGTTTCAGTTTTGGCAGGGACTCAGGTTTCGGGGGTCTTGGTTTAACTTTGGACTTCTGTTCATGAGTTCCAAGTGCAAGATTCCTGGGTTTGATTCGCCCTTTGGCCAGGTCTTCTTTGTTGTAGTTCGGCCGGGCATAGTTGTTTTAGCTCCGGAGGAGCCTTCTTGCAGACATCTCTTTCATTTGTTTGCTTTGTGACTGTGCTTACTGTGCCACTGTCAAACGGGGACTTTAGTAATATCAATTTTCAGATAATTGCTTATAATTATGTTTTTAAGTAATTGAAAAATACCTAAGTTTTTTGTTTTCTCAAATTATATATATAGTTTGTTCTCATCACTTTTTGGATACTATTGATTGCTACCTGATTGTTTATATAAATGTTGACTTTATTATATGAGGATAGTATACTGATTGCTATTAAAATAGCTATCAGTTCTGCTCTAGTCGATAAGAAGAAGTTTTCTATTTGTCCTTGAAATCGAAGTTTTTGATTCTTTCTAGTTATTATTATCTATCCAAAGTCTATAAGATATTGATTGATGTGACAAGACATAAATTTATCTATGTACTGTATATCTCAAAATTAATTTCATTTTATATTTGCTTTAAGATTGTAGTTAATTTTTCTAGGATAGGAGTATTGTAATTAATATTTTTCTAATCTATTCTAATGTCTTGTTCTTTATAAGTATTTGTATTTCTATATTATAATTTATTAATCTTTGTTTCTGTTCTGTTAGTGTGGTTAAAATAGAATTTGATGAAACTTTACTTCTTAACATGTTGTTCTCTCTTAGAATATTTGGTCATATTGAAATTTTATTATGTTGTATTGAAATTGTTACTGTATTCTGTTTGCTGACCATGAAGGTATATGTAAAGTTGAGTTGAATCTGTTGATTTATATTGTATTCTATGCATTCATTTAAGGGATATTCACCAGGTGCCTATATATAGTGCCTATATACTGTTAAGTTATTGTCTACCTTTTTTTGTTTTCTATCAATGATTAGTTTTATATTGTTTTTTATTGCTATCCAATATAGTTTTTCTTTTTATGTATCTATTGTTTATATGTATTGCTGAAAGCAATTGATTTGTTCTTGTTGTTTGTTAGTTATTTATATTTGCAGTTTGTATTGTAGTATAAAGAATCATGATGGATTGTAACCTAGTATTGATTTTTAGTACATTTTTATAATTTGATACTTATGTAATAGTTTCTCTCTATTACTATTAAAAGGTTGTTCTATAAAGAGAACATTGTGTTTTTAGATTGGAGTAGATCCTTCTATAGAATTCTGGGTTGATTATTTCTTTAATAGTAGTATCTACTGTTTTTATGATCTGAAAGTTACCTCCTTGAACTTTGTGAAATGTGAAACCATGTGTTTTAAGTATTTAGATATATTATAAGATTTCTTTCTGGTTTTAAGAGAAGAAATTGATATAGTTATATATTTTTTTGATTAATCAGAACATATTTTGTATTATCTGTAATTGATGGCCTACTATATCTCCTATGATATTATTTTGGTTTACTCTAATATACCAGTTGTTGGAAAATAGTTGTACTTATCTATCCCATATGTGCATTATATTATATTCATGTTTTTGTATAATATGCTGTTGGAAATGTATTAGTAATCTTATTTATATTTAAATGTCATTACCAGGTTAACAATTAGCTGATTACAGATTTGTTTGTTTAGAACTATATCATTGCATAAGTATTTCATACTAGGTATTAGAACATGTTTGATTATGAATTTTGCTTGTTTGTCGGTGATTCTTTTTTTACAATTAATGTATATATACTAGCTACCTTTGATTTTATTAGGATTTTTTGATAATTCTTATATTCTGAGCTATTATACTAGATTTCTAATATTTTGACTAATGTATTAGAAGAGTATCCTTATATTTTCTGGTTGTTCATCAATACTTCTTATCCCAAGTCTTTCTTTGTGCAGTTGATAATAATTAACTGTACTTATTGTGATTGATTTTAATGTCACTGATATGATAGAACTCTTTAGCTATATGGATAATTCTTTATAGATCTGTTTTATTATTTATGTTATTATTTATGTATGCATTGACTGCTATGTTTATCATCCTCTTTTTCAATTCTTTTTTAGTTCTATGCATGTTTTTAAGCAATTGAGTATTCTTTATATTATTGATTGATTATAGATAGTAGTGGGTAATAGAAGATATAACATAATAAAGGAAATATTGTATCTCTTTAATCTATTCTATCTCTTATCTGATACTTATCTATAAAGCTATGATATGTTATGATTGCATTATGGCAATCTTAGAATATACTGAACAGAACTATTATTATTGTGTCTGATATCTTAATCCTTTGGAGAGCTAACTATAATATTTTTAAGTTAATGAAGTTATATGTTTTTAATATATTTTAACTCAGAATCCAGACTTGTTGTTTAGTTTCTTTTACATGTTCAATAATACTGCTAATTATGTGAATTGAGTCTTGAGTACTGCTATACAACAAATTTCAACTCATAAATTCTAGAAATATTTGTCAACACACCCTAGCTGCTTCGAAAATAAAAGCACATGGATCTTATATTGCCACTCTTCAATCTTATTACCCTTAACTACAAAGTAATTAAGAACAAGATCTTCTCTTTAGCATTCTACAAACCTTTAATACAATCAAGAAATAAATCACTGAAATTAAAGAAACCATCTCAGATCTCGATAAATGTATCACCAACCTTGAATACTATATCAAAAATAGTATAGATAATATGAAAACAGATCTCAAGGCATCCTTTCTTCACAACTTCACATGATTATCATCTCCAAATCAAAATCAAGACATACAAGAAACACAATATCAACTCCACTTCTCCATTAACAAATTGAATTAAACATAAACATTATTATGAATACAATCTCCACTCTGATTCTGAACAACTCCACTTATCAATATAAATCACAATAATGGGAAACAACCAATATGATCCAGAAAATCTAGAAGCAACTAATGATCAATCAAATAATGACATAGAATCAATCAACCCACACAGTCTTTCAGATACTCAAACATATGATACACTTTCATCAACCTCTTCTTATTTATACAAATCTTCTGCAATACTAAAAAATAATGAATATATCACAATAACAATCCTAACTTTATAGACAAACTCTACCTCATCATTACAACTCTAAACTGCCAAGGACTTAAAGATACAAAAAATACTTCATTTAGATGGAAACATGGATGCCATCATAATCTCAACTAAACAAATCTGAATAACAACTAAAAACTATGAAAAGCAAATATATATATCACCTGGTGAGAAGGCAAAGGTCATGGTATAGGTGTTAACATTGCAATCTGATATGACCTCAGAGACAGAGTCATTAGTATCAACAGATTCGAAGGTAGAATTCTTTGTATTGACCTACCCTTTCTAAAAAAAAAATATATATGAATAATAGAAATATATCTATTTGCCTCACTCAGTCTGCAAAAAAAAAAGACTAAGATCAATACAAACAATAATCAACTTAATTACCAAAAACAACAAAGAGAATTGATACATAATTCTTGCTAGTGACTTCAATACATACCCAACTTCCATAAAGACAAGTATAGTTTAACAAGAAGATATCAATCAAACAAACTTGAATCTTTTTTTGATCAACTTATCACAATGGACATGATAAATACATATCTCTACCTTTACTCCACTCTAAAAAATACACATGATACCAAGTGGATATCAAGCTTTCCAAAAAGTAGAATAGATGCAATCTGAATTTCCTTATGCCCAATCTGATGTTTTATAAATACATATATTATAGAACAAAACATAGTCACAGATCACAAAGCAATTTCAACACATATAGAAACATGGTAACTACAAACTCCCTCAGACACTTTCATCACCCCACAAATCAACTAGATTCAATTGGGCAACAATATCTGAACAGTCTTATATAAAGTTTGTAGAATCTATTTACTTATACATGTATACTTGGAACCAAATAATGGATAATGATGCATGCACTAATAAACTCTGAACTATTTTTCACAACTGGATCTTAGCAGTAGCAAACAATCATGATATAAAATACAAGGAAAGGAAAAAAAAAAACTAAATCTATTTTCAAACAAAGACCTATTCTTTTACTATAGCTAGCAGAAACAAGGGCCAACTCATGTATCTCAAGAACTACAATCTGAAATTCAACCCATCTACTTTATTATCCTTAAACAAAAGTATCCAAGACCAGATCTCTTTATTGACTGTCAAAGAAAGTAACAACTTTGATCAAACTATGTAAGAAATTGAGCAATGGATTTATACTGAAAAACTGAAACACAAGCAATCCATCAATTAACGAATTGGAAGTGATATTCAAAGAGCAAAGTCCAGATAACAGAACTAGTTAGATATAAACAAAAAGCAAATAATCAGATCCCTACTCAATTAACCAAAATGAAGTATTATAACTAACAGACTTATTAGAGAAATTCAACATAAAAAAGCAGTTATCACAGACCCAACCCAGATAAAGCAAATAATTTATCAACATTTTGAAGATTGTGCATATTAATGTAATATTAAAAATATTGAGTACAATATCTGAGACACAAAATATCAATCCAAGGAGAATATTTATACTAGCCGGTACAACCCACTATCCAATTCATTATAATAGAGGAGATACAAACTATTATCAATAAAACAAGTGATAAATCCACTTTTAGCCCATCGAATATATCCTATATTGTCTTTAAACACTTTAACAAAGAAAGCCTAATAGGTTTAACTAGATTCTTCAATATGATCCTCACTAAAGAACAGATATTATATAAATGTAAACATAGTATCATATACCTCATACCCAAATCCAAAGATTGGAAACATAATATAAATATTACCAGACCCATAACATTATTAAAATCTATTAAAAAAATCTTTACTAAAGCTATCTACACCCAACTATTGAATATACTGTTCAAAAATTACATACTCTCTGAATATAACTGGACTACTTTACTTCAGTAAAATATCAGGAAACCAATCTGTATTATAAATGAAGTCCTAGAGGATATATAGGAATCACATAAATCATGCTATATACTTTTTTAAGACATGAGCAAGGTATTTGATACTATCAATATCAATTATTTGATTACAACTATGCAAAGAATTAAAATTCTAACCAAAATATCTAATATAATCCAAAATTGCTTTATTAATAAAGAAAATTCAGTAATTATATACTTCAAAGATATAGTTTTCTATCCTGTTTATGAAGGAATTGATTAAGATGAAACTATATCACCTATTTTCTGACATATATACTATGACTCTCTCATTACTAGAATTAGTAATATGCCTGAAAACAATCTCTAAACATATGGATAAAACTCTTCCAGTCTCACATAATCAAATATCAATATTTTTATAGTAACTTATATAGATGATACAACCTTCATCACCCAAAATAAATACTATTTAGAAGATATTATCAACATTAGCAACTTTTTCTGCTTACTTAATAATCATTATCAATACTAATAAATCTAAACTACTCATTATAAATGATCAATAACAAAGCATCACCATCAAGAAACATAGTATCGAACCTGTCAACAAAAACAATGCTATCAGAATTCTATGTATATGGAATGAAATTACTTGGGAAAAAAATATCAAAGAAAACCAATATGAAATAATCAATATAATATACTCTATAGCAAAAAGGAAAACAAGTAACAATAAGATGTACAAATATATAATCAATAATGTTCTCTTTTCAACAATTGAATATGACTAAAAACCTAGTTCCAAGTTAGCAAGAATCTCAAAAAATCAACTGCAGAATCAAAAGAAGCATGAAATATAAAACCAATCTTGCAGAAACAGCTCCTGATTCTATTTATCACCTTAAAACATATTATGATATATATGATATCCAAACCAGATAACTACAAAAATACATAAGTGATCCACAAGATCTTCACATAGCCTTAAATACCACTAAACAAATATGCTATAACAAAATTCAAAATCTATAATAACTCGCTTGCAAAAAGACTCTATTCTAAAGGGCTATTCCATTCTCTTCAAAACAAGGTATAATTTCTACTATGACATTCTGAATAACCTTTAATATAATAATATAATCACTTTCAATAGAATCAAAGCCAATAAGCCATAGTCCAACTCCATTACATAAGAAACATCATTGATCAAAACTGGTATTACATACATATATAGAGATATCCTGGGACATCATTATATTATATATATAAAACAGACCTTTTTTTTTTTAAGCTGGCGAAGTCATGCCATGTAGTTTTTATTTAATCGAAAAATATTTTCCATATATACACAAATTGAATTATGAGAAATATATTTAAGATAATGAAAAAACTAATGACTCAGTATCTGAATAAACCCTGCGACTTGCTACTGTTCACTATATATGTGAATGCTAGCATGTCATAACTCCAATAACACTATTATTTATAGAAAAAAGTAAATTTGGTAAGTATTCATTCTGGAGAATGCTTCTCATAGTGAGATTAGTTAGGTCTATATAAAAATACTTTTGGTTGTCTGTAGTGTTCCTTTTCTTCTATGTTGTGTTGTCTCTCTCCTTCGTTTTATGGTTTTTTGTCTTTCCTCTCTTCTCTTTTCTAGTGATCCCCTGTAATCTTTTCCACTCTATTACTAGCTCACATCTTAGCTTCCATATTTCTCATTTATCTTGCTCGAATCATGTTGTGGCCATTTCGATTGTTACCTTAGCAGTCTTTTCATCACCTGTGATTTCTTCTGCTGTCTTTTTCATATTGTGGATAATGACTCCTCTGATAATGTCTCTCCATTTGACTCAGTTACCTCTCAGTGTTGTTTCTATGAGGGTCATTGTTTTGAAGAGACGTTTCTATTTGCCTTTTATTCCTTCTGTTTGTTTATTCCCATTCGCTCATGCTGCACATTTCTCAGTAAGGAATTTTGTAAATTTTTTAGTTAGTCTTGTATTATTAGGATCACATGTGAATGGGTGAAGGTCTTTTTTTTTGTGTCTTTTACAGATTATATATGTGAGACTTTTGTATAAATACAGTTTCCTTGTGTTCATATTTGTCATGGTGAGGTGTTCATTCAGCCTGTCTTCCAGCAGAAAGTTTTATCCCTATGGTTCTTTTGGTTTGTTTTGGGAGATATAACTTTGAATGGCGCAAGTGTTTGCCAAGTCATGTTCCAATCTATTTCTTTGTTCTTCTGGGTTGTGATTCAATCTTAGTTCCATCTCAGGGCTTTCTATTTGCTTGCCCATTTGGTTTTGAGTAGGGTTTTACCTATTATTTTTTATGTCTTTATACTTATCTACTAATATAGTTGCTGCTAATCTATTTGCCAGCTCATTCTCTTGAATACCTGAGTGACTTTTCACCTTGGTTCATTTTACTAATATATTTTGTGTTGATATTATTTCATGTATGGTACTTATCAGGACCTTGTTGGGGTTTTCATGTTTCCTTATCTTGATTGCATTCCTATTCTTCACTCTACTAATCACATTAATTGCACTTTGACTATCTGTTATTATATTTATCCTTTTGTTGAGGGTTATTGTGCTGATTGCTGTAAGGATCACTGTCAGTTCTGCTCTTATAAAAGATGAGGTGTCCTGAGTCTCTGCTTGGAAGGTGCCAATCTCATCACCTGTTTCAGTTTGAATTATCCATCCAACTCTATTTTGCTATTTACATGTCATCTTGTGAAGGAGCCATTTGTATATATTTTATGATTGTTATGTTCCACCTTCTTTTGAGCAATTTGTTGTAATCTGTGAATCATTCTTTCTGGAGCCTTGAGTTTTTTTTGTATCAGGGCCTTTATTGTTGATATTTTGTCCAAATGGATTGTCGATAAAGATGTTGGTATGGTATATTTATCTATCTCTCTTATAGCACGTTCTATTCCTTGTAGGGAAGATTATAATCTATTTGTCGAAGGTTGTTCTCTGCTTGTCCCTAGCTATCCCAAGTAGTATTCCGATGTACTTTTCTTGACAGGAATATTAATGGATTGTACAAGTAACTGGTATATTATGCATTGCTGTTGATCCTAGTATTTATTTCTAAGCTTTGAGTTGTTGAAAGGGCAACCTTTACACTTGAAAATTGGGGACGTCTGATTGTTCTTGATTATGTAATTGACTATGATGACCTTGTCGTTCAGTGTTTTTTTCTTTTTTGTGATTATTGTTGATCTGTCTTTTTTTGTTGTTAACCACTTGATTGTTAACTGTAGTTGAAAGGAAAGTACTAGAGTATTTAAACAAAAATTGTTTATTTCTGGGCTATTTATTTGATTTTGTTTGCTATAAGTGACTACTTCCTCTCTTCCCTCTGCATCTGTAACATTTGTGCTGGTCCATATTTATTTTAAGTCTCTATACCACTGTGAAGTTCTATCTTGTTTGTCCAGTTTTGCTTGCACCTGTTGCCAGGTAAGAAATCTTGTTTTTTATCATTAAGGAGTTGTTTTAGAAAGAGGATTCCTCTTCATCTGAGATGCTTCCTGTACTTGTTATATCATTCTTCCTATACCATCTCTATGATAGGTTTTCCCTCACTTTTGATGGGTTTTTCTGCCCATGTGTGATCAGTTGGTGTGAATGTGATTTTCTGTATCTTCAACATACTTAAGATTTCATTTGTTAGATTTGTTTTCCTTTTTGTCCAGAAGGGGGATCTATCCTTCGATTGATGTGTTGGTCCAGTATTCATTTTAAAGTTGCTGAAGTCGAATCTGCATGATCATGTCACTCAAATCGTAGCTGTTTAGTCTATTAAATAAGTTCTTGTTGCAATGAGTATCTGTCTATCCCAGAGATTGAAAAGTTTGTATCCGAAGTCTGCATATATTATACAGCTCGTGTAGTTGAAGACAGCCCAGCTTTGTGTTTGAACACCTTGTTTATCTTGCTGCTTATCTTGTCACACTCTTTTTCTGATAGTACTACATTATTTAGTAGGTATTCTATGGCTGGGAATAGAGCATAGTTTATAATATATTGTGCTTGTTTGTCCATTACTTTTTTCCATGCTAAGATTCTAGTAGTGATATCTACTTTTCCTCTAATAATATTCTTCTGGTATGTCTTTTTCCCATCCTCTAATATCCATACTCCTAGGATTCTGGTGGCCTCGTTTTGTTGCAGGGGTTGTATTCGGTCCCCATTCAGCTTGATGCCATCTGTCCTATTCCCCTTGCTAGTGTTGATGCAGATCAGTGATGACTTGTCGCTGTTGACTTGGATATCATTGATTCTAAGGAACTCTGATGCTTTGTCTATGATGTTCTGCATATCCGTTTATGAGCTAGCAGACCAAGTCATGTCATCCATGTATGCCATTGCTATGATTTTGGCTGTCTTTTTTATGGTGGTACTTATTTTGTCCCAACTAGGTATATCAGGTCTAGAATGACATCAGTTTCCATTCTATATCCCTTATACTTGTCTTCTATTTCCTATAAAAGTAGGTTGTAAAAGATTCTCCATAGCAGTGGTGATATAGTATCTCCCATCATGTATAGAGTATTCCTCCATAAGGCCATATACTGTTATTACTCTATTACTTCTATTATCTAATAAGTTGTCCATGATTTTAATAATCAGTTCCGGTATATAAATTCTTTTGAGGGCTCTTATAATCATTTGTTTATTAATAGAGTCATATGCTTTACTGATATCTTGGCTGAATATTCATGCTTTTTTTTTATATTCTCTGGCCTCTTCCATAACATTGTTCAGAATATGAATTGGTTCCTGTATACTTTCTCCTGATAGTCCAGCCCAGTTGTTCTCGCATAGGACTTTGTGTTTTGTGCACACTTCTCTATTCTTGTTGTCAGAATTCCCATAAATATCTTTCTAGCTGTTTCTAGCAGGGTGATGGGTCATGTTATGTTTATGTCTTCTATCTAGTCTTTGGGTTTTGGGATTGGATATACATTCTCTCTCTTCCAGTCTCTTGGGATCTCACTTGTTGTCAGGATTTTATTGAAGAGAATTTCCAGAGCCTGTAGTCCTTTTCTCCCAGGTTTTTAAATACACTGTATGATATCTCAGATGGTCCTGATACACTTGCTGTCTTCTTCCTATATATTGCGTCTTTAATTTCAGACATCTTGATTGGATTTAGTGTTTCCACGAACCATCTGGCTTGAATATGTTGTTTTGGATTGTATTGTTTCTTCTAGTGTGGGAAGTCTTCTATGTTTAGAGTTTGTCTTGATCTCATCCATAGTTGGAAGTGGTCTCTGATCTTGTCTTTGATTTTTTCTGATTCACTTATAATTTGATCTCATCCTCCTTTGTGTGTTCTACCAATCTTCTAGTATCGATAACTCTCACTTGTTTGTTCAGGATACTATTTATCATTTTTTTTAGATTCTCCTCTAAATTCCTATATCTACACTTAGTGTGTTCTCTGATTGTTTTTTCCTTTACCTTAGCCACTTGGATCTTTGCCATTTAGCTTTCTATATCCCAGATCTCTTTGGTTTCTGATAGCCATTTATGCATTTCTTTTCTATTATGTGGTATATCTTTTATTTTAAGTAGGGGTTCTTCTAGAATATGGAGCAATGAATTCACTTCCTTGATTATGTCTTTTATTACTATTTCTTCAGCTCGTGATCACAATTCTGGATTCATGCTCATGCCCAGCATCTCCTATATGCCTTGCTGATCCTAAGTTGTCTCTGCATCAGATTCTTGTATTTTGACTTGTAGATATTACCGATATTCTTTCTGCAACCTGTCTTTTTGAGTGTGACCTTCACTGTTGCTAGAATTGCCTTCTTAAGTTGTTTCTAGATTCCCTCTACTGTTGTTGAGTAATCTTCCATTATCCTGTTTGCTGCATTTTTCATTTTCTGTCTGAATTTGGCCTATTGTTTCGAGTTGGAGTTAGTAAAGTCTATCTTGTTCTGTTTAATATTTTTTCTGTTTACCAGTTTTGACCATGAGTTATGTGATATGTCGAGTAATAGTGTCACTATCTTGTGGTCACTATCTATTATAGTTTCTACCATTGTATATTCTGCTTTGATAATCGATATTACTAGAGGATTTGATATCCATATATAGTCCAGTTTGCTCCCATAGCTCGATTTTGGTCTAGTGTATGTGTAACTCTTTCTTGTTGGGTGTAGCTGCCTGTATGTGTCTATCAAGTCAAATGTCTATAGGGTATCGATGATATGCTTGGGTTTGTTTGCTCTGTATTTGCCCAGGGTTCGGTCTAGTCTGATATCTGCTGTCTCGTTCAAATATTTCATTACTATGATGAGCATGTTTTTACTCTTTGCTTCACTGATCTTGGTCTTTAGCCACTGATGTAGTTTGGTTCTCTCTTGTTTCTTTGTCTCATCTGCAGCATTATATATCATTATAATTCTATATTTAATTTTCTCTTTGAAAGCCATGTCTATTAGTAAACTACAGTTGTTATGTTCTTCGATGTTATATACATGAGTTGCCCATATTTTATTTATTATAATGCTTACTCCTATTCCATATGTTTGTTGTCCTGGTTTTGTTATTCATATTTGATATGTTCATTCACTATCTTATTAAAAGGTATTTTCTGGTAGCCAAGTCTCTGTTATTCCTATTATATCTATCTTTTGATCTTTGCAATATTCGAGTATAGATAGTTTTTCAGTCTCGATATTGATTTCTCTAATGTTTAAAGTTCCTATTCTCCATCATTCGTGTATGTCTCCTTTTTCATTTCCTTTTTCCTTCTGCCTATTCTCAGCTTTGAGCTCATAGGACTTACTAATCATAGTTGTTTTTGAGAAAGGAGGGGACTGGGTTTGTTAACTCTGCATTCTCAGTGGGTAACTCTAGGCAATCCATCATTTCTTTCATGGTTGTTGCTATTGTAGACTCTATCTAGTTACTTTTTTCATTAATTAGTGCTTGTTGTTGTCTTATGTTCATCCTTTTTGGAGATGAAGTTCTAAATTCTGAGTTTTCTGAGGTTGTCTTGTATTCTGGAAAAGGATCTGAGATCATTGATCCTTTGGCTTTAACGTAGAGACCTACCTCTATTGCTATCATTCTCCTATCCAACATATAGATCAGATGTTTAACGGTCTTTATGTTTGTTTGGAGCTGTCTAAGTGCTTCTACTATTCTTTCCATTTTCACAAGTGGAGGTTGTATACTCCTGGTGACACTTGTACATGTTCATCCTGAGGTATGAGAGCCGTTCGTCTATCTATTTGTTTAGTGAAGGTAGGTTCTTTATAGACTGTTGTTCTGGATCTTGATTGCCCCAGTCTGTTTATTCTGCTTTTTGTAGATGGGCTTTCTTTGTTAATTGGGTAGGAGATGAGTTCATGATCTTGAGCACCACACCTGAAACAGAGTTTTTAATTCTTTTCCACCCAAGTGAGTTCTGTGTTGTTTATTTTGAGACTAGCGCTCTTTGCCTTATCTAAGTCCTAGTCATTCTTAAAGTAAAGAATCACAAATCTCTTATTATGGGTCAAATAATTCAAGAGGAAGTAGCACGCTTGCACATTATTATGGTTGATGATTTCTTGCAGTTCCTTTACTGTGGTTTTTGTGGGAGATTCGCTAGTGTTGCAGTGTACTTGTTCCTCTTTTTTCTTGTCATGTGTGTCCTGATCATCAGATATATTCACATGCAGAAGGTATCCTTATAGAGTGCCCATTTTGGGTATATTTTTTATATACTGTTGATGTAATGAATTGGACTGTATCTGATTGTACTAGTTTTGCTGGTTTTAAAGTTATGCTTTGATCTCTGACTTGTCCTGAAACAAGTTGGTGATGTCAGTTTTTTTGAAATGGTTGGAAATGTCCTAGATCCTGATGGAATGGGCCTTGCTTTCATTGGTGTTGATCTGTGGTGCTATTTTAAATTTGGAAGAATCATTGTCACTGATCTTGATCTCACATGCCGATAGTGTATCATGGTAGTTGTCAAAAATAGTAGCGATTATCATTGTGCCTGTTGGTTTCTCTGTGCGTACATGCTTCAGGGTTTTTAGATGCCCCAGCTGTTATAACCAAATCAATTTTTTCTTGTGTTGAGGTGCCCAGTACTCCTTTTGGACCTATAAGAACTTTGTCAGGGCATAGCGTGTTATTTGGTCTTTAGAGATATATCTGTCTTACTTCTGGGTTCCAGACCTTTGCTCCTGCTCATAACTGAACTTGTTGTTGACAATATTTTCTGGGTTGTTCGTGGTCTCTTCCTTTTCTCTGGCTACTGTCATTATTGTTGATACTATTGTTATAGGTGACGATAGTCTTGACTCTGTATTCATCTTTTCTCCTGTGTCAATGTTTTCCATAGTATCTTCCTTAGGGTTTGTGCTGTTGTTACCTTTTATCTTCTTGAGCTCCATGCTTTCTTCCTGGTTTTGTATGAGGTCTTGTGTATCTTGGGAGGTTGCCACCTCCTTCTTCTTTTTCTCCAATGTTTTGTTTCATTTAGTGCTGGCAAGTGGATTGAACTTGCTTGACAGTTTGGTTTTCAAAAGCAGTTTTGTGATTTTGGCACTACTGGTGATGATTCTTTTGCCAGTATAGTTTATGGTCATGTCTTTGACTCTAGGTACCTTCTAGACATGTTTGTCATTAGGGCTCTTTGAAAGCGTTAAGTTTTTTCTTGTACGTTTTGGGTTGTTACCATAAAAGAAAATTTTTATGAATTTTGTTGGAAGTGGGAAAGAGTTTTTTCATATATAGAATAGACCTTAGACACCTGTAAAACTAAAATACTACTGTGGTACCAATTAGGAGACTACATAACAAATTAAGCAAAAGAAAAGAATTCAGCTAGTACTTTAACTTCGTCGTGTTGAGCTTAACCTTCCTTAATAACAAAAAAAGTTTATAGGACATCAATACATTCATCCAGATCAAACATACCTTAACAGTACTAGCACATCTGTCTGGTACGTAATAACAATTAACTGACAATTAGAAATAGAGAAAAGACTAAGTTAAAACAAGGAAGAAAATAAGTTTAAATATTAGCAATACTTTGAAAATTCCTTACTTATAGCTTGTAATAGTTATAACTTAACAAACTTTATTAATGACAGAAGCAACATATACTGTATAAGTATACAAAATAATAAGTTGGTTAAAAAACCAGTCATCAAAACCATCAAATCTAGATCTAATAATGAACAACTAATATCTTTTATATCCAAGTATTGCCTAGAAGCATAGCAACATGATGGCAACAACCGAATGATACTATCATTACAGTAGAAATAGATTCAACTCCTAAACAACTCCTTAAACTCAATAAACTAATCAAAATACTCAAGACAACTTTCACCCAAATGAAAAATCTAAGTAATAAAATAAAACTATATAGTGATCTCAACATATATTATAATGGAGCCTTTAACTTATATAAAAGCAATAGGAACATAGAAATAGGTATAATTCTTAAAGACTATAAGAACAAACAACAAAAATAAAAATAAGCATAACAGCTACAAGATCCAGTACTATTACTGAACTTTTACCAATTCTTATCACTATTAACATAATCAATCACAAATGTATATATAATATCTACAGTAACTTCTCAATTGCCATTAAAGAAATCAACAAAGCCACAACCAAACCTATGAAAAAATGTAAACATATTAGAATAGTTAGTATAATAGTTAAAATAATAAAACAACAATATTTGAAAGTTACATAACACAAAATCCAACTTGACAATCCAGCAAAAGAATAAAGCAGAGCTGACAAGCTAGTCTGGACAAGCTTAGGTAATAATCTATCCAACATAATAGGTATTCTTTTACAATATATCCCCTATAAAAAAATTATAATCTTCAAACTTCACAATACCAAAATCCTTAATAACATCAGACAATCTATTACAACAATACAACAAGCATGATATATTTGGGACTGGATCAACCTCAATAAACACAAGGATCTGATAAATAAATAAAAAGAAGAAATAGACTGGAAGAACTTATTATTGAATCTTTACTCCTTTTAACATAAACTTATCACTCTGTGACATATGGAATTACAGAATTAGAATATTCTCCATCAAACTATAGAACAAGGAATTACTACCATGTTTATTTTCAAAAAAAGATATCTCTGCATATACATAACTGATACTTGCTTCATATGCATAGACACAAAAGATAATGTACACTGCTTCTTATATAAACAACATAGCTTAAATATCAAAGAACTAATGGCCAACATCATTAGCAAAGAAATAAAGGCAAGAAAGAATAGCCACACAAACACCAATATAAAGCCAAAGCTTCAATTAATCTTAATAATCACAATACTTGAGATATCCTTATCAAAGGAGTAATTAGTAAAAGTATAATCAAACTTATAATATAACACCTGAATCAAGATATAATAGTAGAAATCATTAGAGGCATAATTACAGCATCAAATTTATCACATTCAATATATGGGAAGACAGATGAAAGAGGTGCCAAAAATAAACTAAAGGTAATAAAATTCTATACAAAAAGAATACAAACTACAAATGAAACAATTATCATAAGCTGCAATATATATTAAATATACAATTGAATCATAATCTGCTAATTGATATTATCTCCAGTATCAAAACTATCTATAATATCTTCTTGTATACTAATGAGCCTAGGTGCATTAGTTTCATAATAATATGGGTAACAAGCCACAGAGGATCTAATAATAAAATGACTTTTTAAAGAAAAATTTAAATAAGTAATATAGACAAACATTTACAAAATAGCTTATAATCAAAGTAATATATACTCTAAAAACCTTAATAAAGTAGACCTGTTTCATATAAAAAAAAAAAATTTTTTTATTTTTAATTTTTTTCAAACCAATTTTATTTATATTAAGAGTAGTCAGGTTATTAGGCCATCGAATTTTCTTTATCCTAGACTTTTCAGATTTCTTGATTCTTTAAAGTGGTTCATAGATTTCTTTTATCACTAAGGTCTTCTGATAGTCAAGTCTGTGAAATTTGATATACTGTAGCTATTGTCAACCTATCCAATAACCTCCAAATCAAATAGATATATGGAACAACTATAGTAGTAATTCACTTTAAGTTGAGAGAGAATATCTCGGTCGTGTATACTAAAGTTGACAATTCAAGAATAGTAGAGATTATACAAACACATTGAAAGAGGCTTTGGGTGATTTGGTTTAATTAGAAGGTTTATTAGAGATATACAATGTTAAGGATAAGAGAATTCAGTAGGTAAAACCTTGGATCAATTGCTTTGGACAGCTTGCCTTTATATACATAATTGAATATTAATTATTTGGTGACCAAAGTGATCAAATCTATCAGATTTGTCAAATTAGGCCAATATGCTAGATCTGATCACTTGGGTAATTTGTTAGCTAAATATAGATAAAATATGAAAATTAAATAATAAAATTAAATAATGCATGCTACATCAATCACTATTTTGCCCTAATAATTGAATCTACCCTATAAACCAATGAGACACTCCTTGCATCACATGTGTCACATGATCTAAAAATAGAACCAAAGTAATATGATAGACAAAAACTATAGATAATAATTAAAGAAAAATATAACTAATAATTAAGGTTAACATTTTCTCCCTACTTAAGCAGTTAGTTCCACGAATTAAGAATTTACAAGAAGTTGATATTTACTGAACTTCAACTTGGTAATTATAGTCAATGTTGTATACCTTGTTCTTCAAATTTGCTCAATCCCAGACCTTTAAAAGAGACCATAGGTGCAGCAGCATCCAATAAGATAATACACTACTTGGACAAAAGTATTGCATGTTATTTATTTATTAATTTTTTTTTTTAAATGCTGATCAGCCTTGCTTTATTTGTAATTTTGTAGTATCAATATATAGGTACTATTCTAGGATGTACTACCTGTTTACTACCAAATAGAGCTCAATAGCATTCCTCTATGCAGAGATACTCACCTTGCAGCTTGTTGCCACCCCCAGTATGGAGAGCTAACCTGCCAAGGCTGGGTTAGTGCTGAAAGAAATTTCAAATATGTAAAAGTTGTCTACAAGATTTGTGATCCATTGATCCATAAACTCATTGACCAAGTATACAAATTGATCTTTTATGTGTTTTTCCCTGGCTGCAAAGAAGGGGTCTTTTTTTCTTGTCTCGTATTTTGCTGATCATTCTTTTTGTTTGGTAATTCCTTCACTAGCTTTCCATTCTTGAAAGGTTTCGCATCGTCTTTGCCAAATCTGATAGAGATGCTCGATTATTTCAAGGCAGATCTCTGTTATGCAATTTTTTCTTTCAGCTTTATCTGAAATGGCTGTTTTGAGACTATACGTGAGTTCTTTGAAAATAGCTCCTCTAATGTTTGTTATTAAGTATTCCTTGAAGTTCAGGTTATTTTTATTTGAGAAGTATGTTTTGAACACTTGCAGTTCTTTTTCCGTTGTGTGATTCTCTATGTAAGTTGTATTTATATCTTTCAAAGCCATTTCTGTTTCTGTTTTTAATTGCTGGCAGAGAAAAGGATGGATACAGATCTCTGATTCTCCACATTTGTTGCATTTATTGTTTTTGTAAATGGATGGAAGCCTTTTATGTAGCTTGCTTTTGATTGGTAATTCATCATTCTAATGGCTAAGACCAAATTTCCTTGGTTTTTGATCTTCAGTATTTATATGATAATTACTCATTTTTGTGGGTTGAAGATATGCTACTGTTGTTTGCCAGTTGATTTCTTTGATTATTCGTTCACTAAAGTTGCATCTAGTTCTGTTCAGCAGGTGGCATTTTGCCAGGTTGATGGTGTTTGTGAGTTTTTGTGTGATTGTTTTTATGGGAAATTCAGTAAAGTGGTTGTTCCACTGTGGAGCTATTCCCATTTCTGGGTCTTTGATTCTCTTAATTTCAATTTTATTTTCTCCTGGTTTTATACCTTTCCATGCATCTATCTGTGCCAACTAATCTGCTATCTCATTGTATTTGATTCCAGACTGGTTTTTTACCTTGTGGAGCATGAGTTTGACTTTCTTTTGTTTGCATATGGTTTGGATCTGGAGAAGAAGGTTTGAATTCTTTTGTTTCTTTATGATCTTGTATTTGTTTTCCTTCATAGTTTTTTCTATACCATTGATGGCTGCTTGGCTGTCTGTGTATATGTTTGCTACACTGTATTCTGGTAGTATACTCAGAGCTGTTACAACCACTGCTATCTCTGCTCTAGTGAATGATGGTTGTCATTTGATTTGTTCTTGGAAAGTGTGTTTCTTAAGTCTGGGGTGATTATAACCCAGCCCAGGTCCTTATAGTATTTGCCCTTTAAGTTTGTAAGGGATCCATCTGTATTGATATCGAAGATGGCGAAATTCTTTATCTTTTCCTTGATGTTCTCTAATCTTTCTATAGTTTCCTATGAGGAGGTGAGGATTTTGTTCTTTTTCCTACTTTTTGTTTGCACTTCTTGTAATATATTAACTGTTATGTCAGTGTCTTGTGTGTATGGCTCTGGCGTCAAGTTATATTCAGTAAAGGTTATAGCGAGAGAATTTGATGATGTTCTATTTCTCTATTTGCTCTCCTTTTTGTCTATATTGTTTTCTCTTGTGAATGTTAGGCTCTTTTGGACAGGTATGGTGATTGAGTGTTGTCGAGTTGCTGTAAAGCTACATTCATCACTGTTGATATCAGAGGTATTTAATGCGTAGCCTCTGCATGCTTCTAGTGAGGAGCTGCCTATGTCTTAAGTATAATGTCTGTACCTTGTTGTGTTCTGATCTATTTTTTTTTGTTTTTCCCAATTATGGGTTTTTACTCTTTTTGTGTGTAGATCCAGTGAAATTTTGTTGTATTATGATGTATTGTGGGAGATCCTTGTCTGAAGGCATTGGCTGTTGTTTGACATGTTGGAATTTTCTTTACCTCTAGCATACTTTTGATCTTATTACTCAGGGTTAGGAACCATCTAGAGGTGGGGCCTGGAAATGTTTTCCTTTTAATTCTTATTATTTGACACCATTTTAATACCTTTGTGTTATCTGCATTTAGTAATTGCACAATGAAAAGTATGTTGTGTTTTTGTAGATAGTGTTTGTGTTTTGAGTAAAATTGTTTACTCATAATCTCTTCTATAGGAGTGTCTATCTCTGGAATTAGTGTAATGCTATTGGTTGCATTGCTTGTATCAAATGTGAAACCGTGTTTTCTTATGAGGCAAATGGTATCATGCATTAGATTTTGTCCTATGTGTTTCTAAGGTTGTTCCATTTGATTTAGGACTAGTTTAGTGAACCAGAATTCATTTTGGAGAGTTTGTAGTCTGCTTCTTGCTATTTCACCAGCTATGTTGTTTTTATTGATTCGAGTTATCCAATTAGTAATATGTAGAAGGAGCTGTCTGTCCCAGAGGTGTATCAAGTAGTATTCATGTTTATTAAAAAGAATGTTGTTTGAAGGTGTCCTAGTGAGGTCTAACATATGTTTGAAGACTGCTGTAATACTGCTCATGAGGAGATTGCAAGTTTTTTCTGAAAGTATCATGTCATTACATAGGTATTCTACATTGGGGATTAAGACATGGTTGATTATGTACTGCATCTGCTTGTCCGTTAGGTATTTTATCTCAATTAGTTCCTTAGTTTTCCTGAACTTTTGTTGGATTAATGTTTTCTGATAGTCTTTTTTCCCTGAGCTATCATACCAGACTCCCAGAATTCTTACTGGGATCCCTTGTGGGCAGCCTTTGATGATTTGATTCCCCATATTTATGCCTTGTGTGAAGTTATCATCTTTTCCATTAATGATTAGCAGCTGGGATTTCTGTGGATTGATTTTTATGTCATTTATTTTATAGAACTCCTCTGCTCTCCTGATAATTCGTTGCAGCTCTTTCCTATTGTCTGTGATTCATGTAGTGTCATCCATATAAGCATTAATGGCAATATTTACTTTTCTATTTGTCCATCCTAGCTTGAAATCCTTACAGGATTTGGTTGATATTGTGTAACCTGTAAATTCTTTCTCGACTGCTGTGATTAGTGAATTATAAAAGATTCTCCATAATAAGGGGGAGATTGTGTTTCCTTGATCAATGTTATCATTGACCTCATATTCCTTTATTGAACCATGGCATGTAAGAACTATGTTTTGTCTCTGGTTGAAGATATTGTTTAGGATATTGATTATCTGTGTTGGGATCTTTATCCATTCTAAGGTATTGGTTAGCATTTCTAAGTTTACTAAGTCATATGCTTTGGACATGTCCTGACTAAGGATCCATGCTTGTTTTTTCCTTTCTATGGCATGTTCTATTATGTTACTTATTATATGGATTGGTTCTTGTGTACTGCATCCTGGTAGTGCTGCCCAGTTTAATTCTGATAGGATCTTATGCTTTGTCAAGCATGTAGTGATTCTGTCAGTTATAATCTTGGTGAAAATTTTTCTTCCTGCGTCCAATAATGTAATTGGCCTTGTTATGTCAAGGTTGTTCTGCTAGTCCTTTGATTTGGGAATAGGGTATATGGCTCCTTTACTCCATTCCTTGGGTATGGAGTCTTCTTTGATAATTCAGTTGAAAATATTCCTAATTTCTTCTCGAGTTAGTTTTTCCAGTTTCTTGTATGCTAGATAAGGGATCTGATTTCTTCCTGGAGATGACTTTACGCTTCTGCCTTTAATTGCTTTTTTGAGCTCCTCTTTGGATATTTCTGTCAAGGCAGTATTATATTACCTGTGATCAATGTTGTCCTTGGGTCTATATTCCTCTCCCATGTGAAGTGGTTATCTATTGCTGTGATCTTTCTTGTTGGGATCCAGTTTTTAAAGTGTTGTCTAACTGTGGCTTTGATTTCCTTAGGTTCTGTTAGAATGTTAATTGTTTTCCTTTTTCTATAATTATTTTGTTTAAAGTGATAGATCTTTTGGGTCTATCCATAATACTATTTATCATTGCTTTTTTATTTGTTGCTAGAAAGGTCGGTCTGGTCGCTATTCTTTGTTTGATGGCCTGGTTCTTCCTCCTTTGAGTTATCATGTGACTTATGACTTTGTGTGCTTTTATTGTTTTTTGTATGAGTGTAAGCCAGTATGATAGGTAATCAGTTGGATGTGTCTTCTTGATTTCTTTCATTTGTTGTTTAAAGTCAGTTAGGCTTTCTTGTAAGTGTTTTATTATGTTTGAAGGCATGCTTCCTGTGTTCAAAACTATCTTTATCTGATTTCTAAGTAGTTGTAGTTGAAGTAACCTTTCTGTTGGTTTGTCTTCTTTATCTATTCTTCTTCTCCAGTGTTGTTTTTTTTTGAGAATATATAGCTTTGCTACTCTTAAAAGATAGTTTTGTAGTTTGTTCCACTGTTTGTCTATAGTCATTGGCTCAGCTTTTTGATTTTTTAAAGAGTTTTCTATCTCTAGAGTAAACTTTTCCCATTGTTCATTATTTGTGAGGTACCAATTGTATCTCATGTTAGGTTTATGGTAGGTTGGCTCTCTCTTGGAGTTTAGTTGCCATGCTTCTATTTCTGTCATAACTGGCTTGTGATCACTAAGGATGAGAGGGTCTAAGGATTCACTGATGGAAGCTTGTTTACTCTGCCAAGTGGGTAGTATATTCATCCACATTTGGTCTATTCTGCCACTGCAAGTGTTTTGGCTCCAAGAAAACTCTCTTTTGGTAGAATTGTAGAGTCTGTATGTATCTTTCAAGTTGTTGTCCATGAGGATTTCTATTTGAGGACCTGAGGGCTTGTTGGATGTACTCCTTCTGCCGATACTATCTTTGATCTATGCGGGGTTAGAAATGCTATTTAGGTCTCCTATGACTAAGAGATGCCACTCTTTCTGAATAGCCTCCTTAACCCATTGTTTCAATTGGTTTAGGATATCTTGTCGATTCTTGTCTCCCTTTTGAGCTGGGAAATATACTCCTATTATTCTTAGTTTTTGTTTTTTGGGAAAGGCCAGGGCTATATAAATAAGTCTTCCTGGCCATGTATCATGTTTAAATACTCTTTTTGCTATTATTTTGTTAAGTATAATGTTTAATCCCTGTCCTATTTTTTGTTTTTCATCATGAGACCATGTTATGTTGTAACTTGGGTACTTCCAGTACTTGGATTGTAAGTTTGTTCCATTTGTCTCTATTGTTACTACTATGTCCCACTTCTTCATGGCACACCAGATGAACCAGTCATTTCTTTTTTGGTCATTAACCAAGCTTGAATATTGTATGTTGTTGCTCGCCAGATAGTGTCATTTGGGTTTTCTAATGTTTTGTTTAGATTGTCGTTTGTTGTATTTTGTGTTCTATTTGCTTGAAAGTTGGTGGGTGTTTCAATGTTATTTATGTTATTAGTGTCAATACTTTCTCTTTGTTGGGTAGTACTGTTGATTGTGTGATTCGTTGTGCTCAAACTCATTGATAAGTAGAAGTTGGTTGGGATGAATTCAAGTTCAGGGTGTTTGTCAAAGCGTGAAACATTTTATCCATGTTTTGGTCTAGTCCATTCATGGTGGAGTAGATGCATTGTTGCTTAACTTGGATATCTTGTAAATTGTCTGATGACTCTTCAGAATTTTCTATTATGTGGTTTTAATTAACTTCCATGTTCTGGAGTTCTTCCACTTGTTCCATGTATTCTTCATTGTAACTTTCTAGATTGACAATACGTTCATCCAAGTCTGCTATATCCTCTTTAATTTCCTTGATTTCTTCTTTAATTTCCTTTAGTAAGTCCAGGATTTCATCTATTACCTTTATTGATTTTGATTCAAAAGATTGATTTTCTCTGGTTCGTTGGCCTTGCCTGGCTGCTGCTACATAGAATCCTGGTTTGGTATTGTTGTGTCTTTGTTTGGTTAAATTTTTAATTGCTTCTGTTCTTACTGGTTTGTATTTAGTATACAGTTTGCTGAAACATTTGGTTTGTTCTAATTTGTATTGTTTCCACTGTGCACGGCACTCCTTTAATAGACAGTTTGCTACTAAGTGTTCTGCACTACTGCATAGAGCACATAGCTTGGTTTCAATATATTTCCATTCCACTATGGTTTTCCCTAAGTAAAAGTTCTTGCTTGTGGCAGCTTCTCTGGTTTCCTCATTTTTGAAGCTAATTACTGCAAATCTTTTCCTCTTGTATAAAAGATATCTTGGAATGTAGCATGTTTTGCCCTTGGTTTGTTCACATATGTGTCTAAGGTCAAAGGCTGTTGTATTCGGTGTGAGATTGATAAGTTTGGTTGCTATGGCCCCTCTTTCTTTCATTTGCTTGATATCCTATTGAGCGTCGAAAACTTTGACTGAGTCAGTTCTGAGTGGGACACTCCATTTGTTGATAACTGTATTTTTGTTTTCCTTGTCTGCGTAGGTTATTGTGGTGGTCTGCCACATTTGTTAAGTTATCATAGTAATGTTGATAATCTCACTATATTTGGAAAAGGCTTGTCATACTTCAATGAATTTAACTTCTAGGGGTATGTACCATACGATGATACTGGTTTTCTTTTTTTGTACTAGGGAGGTGGTTGTCATATATTCAAGATACATATTACTTGTATCTGGCAAGATTACATTGCATGCCTCATCTGCAGCTTGTTTGTCCCAAAAAATGGCTATTATATGTTCATTTTCATCTTTTCCATCAATAAAGATTGACATGAGGCCTACGAGAGAGTCTAGGCTCTTTGTAAGGAAGACTATTTTATGACTTGTTGTTCTACCAAGGATTACGCTTGCTTTGATTCCTGTCTTGGCTCTCTCCCTTTCGAATCTTGCTTTCCCATCGAATGGTGATCTGGGTCTGGGCCTGCCGAATGTGTTAGTTTTCACCTTTCCATTTTTCCTTCCAGTTTGCTATTCCTCTTCAGAGTTTTGGTCTGTTTGATAATGTTTGCTTCAGGTTCATCCTCCATTTCCATTTCTATGTCAAAGTCGATGACTCGTACTCTGGTTCTATTTTCACTTGATTGTGTTGCTAGGTTTTCCTTTGGGTTTTTCATGGTTTGCATGTTTCCAAAGTCAGTTGATGTTATTGAGATTTCCTCTTCTACTTGCTCACTCCAGGTGGAGTTATTGGTTGTCCACTCTTCTGTGTTCAGTGTTGCTTGGGTCTTTGGAGGTGGATTGTATCTGTTGTTAGGAGTGATCATGTATTTTTCTGGTCTGTTTTCTTCTTGCAAAACAGTTTTTTCGTTATTTTTGTTAGTTTCCTTTTCGGTGTTCGGGTTTGATTCTTTGTACGTATTTTTTTTGTTACCTTTTGCCAAAACGTTTTCATTGTAGTTGGGTTACCTATGCTATATTGTTTTCTTGGTTCTCTTTGAAAACTCATCTCTTTCATTCACTTTCTTTCTTTTTCTCAAAATTACCAAAAAAGAAAATTTTTAAGAAAAAAAGTATCTGCGGGAAAGAGTTTTTTTTTTGACTATTTTAAGTTAAATAAAATAAAGCCTTAACTAATTATTATATATCAAAATTTTTTTTTTAAATAGCTGACAAAGTCATGCCATATAGTTTTTATTTAATTATGGATACCCTCTTATGTACACAAATTTAATTGCAAGAAAATATACTTATGATAGAAAAAAAACTAATGTCTCAATATCTTTTGAACTCTACAACTTATTGCAGTTTGCCCAAAAGGTGAATGTTAATATGTCATGACTCCACTAATACTGATATCTATAAGAAAAATTAAGTTAAAGTAAAAACTATTCTGTAAGATGTTTTTCTGTTTATGTTAGTAAACTCTATGCATAGTTGGTTTGACCCTAGGATCCGATCCCCTATCCTCTGCTCTGCCTCGCTTCCTAGTTTCTTCTTACTCTTTTTGTTTTTGTTTTACTTCATCTTTTTAGAAATTCCTTGTGATTTTTCCTATTCTATTATCAGTTTACATCTCAACTTCCATACTTCTTTTTTCTCCTCCTAGAAATGTGTTGTGGCTATACGTATTTTAGTTCTCGTGGCCTTCATATCTTTACAATTTCATCTGCTATTTTCATTATTTGATAAGTAATTGCTCCTCTTATTATGTCTTTCTATTCTATTTTACATGTCCTATCTAAGTGTCTTGTACATAACGATAGTTCAAAAAGTCATCTCCATCTATTTTGTATCTGTTCTATTTGTTTGTTGTCTTCCGCTCTTGCTATATATTCTTTTGTGAGAAAGGTCATATATTTTTCCTTTAGTCTTGTTTCATTGGGTTCACATATGAAGAAGTAAATGTTCTTTGTTTCCTGTCTCTTACAGACTATACAAGTTGGGTTCTTGTATAGATATGGCCTTTAGATATTCAAGTTTGCCATTGTTGGGTGCTCATTTAGTCATGTTTTCTATCTGAAGGTTCTATTATTGTGGTTCTTGTGATCAGTCTGGAGCGATATTATTTTAGATAATGTCAGTGTTTGTATAGTTATATTTCAATTTACTTCTTTGGCCTTTTGTCTAAATAGCCATTTTTGACTGTGTCTTAGTGCTCTCAACTTGTTGGCTTATTTGGTTTTGAGGATTGTTTTCCCTACTATCTTAAAGGAAAGGTCAATGAAGAACTGGTCCCATCTTAATATTGTCATTACACTGATAGTGTTTAGCTCCTGGATTTAATTCTGTCTTTGGGCTTGTCTACTATTGTAGTCACTGCTAGTTTATTTACTAGCTCATTTTCTGAATTGCCAGAATAGTCCTTGATTAAAGATAGGTCTCTAAAGATGAAGACAAAGATAAAAGTCAAATGTCACTCACTAGGAAACATTAAAATTTTTAAATTAATAACTATAAAACAACTACCCACAATTGTTATTTATTATTCAAATCATTGATTTATAATATTTCCTAATTTTTGTTCCTATTAAAGTAAAGAACTATGAATTTTGTCCCTCAAAAAGAGACATAAGTGATCTGCAAAATTTTATATACTAAATACTTTAGGGACCCATAATTATCCTTGATCTTGGTCCATACAACTGTAATGTTTTGTAATGAGATCAACTCCTGTATTGTATTAACTAGATATCTATTTAAAGTTTCTAATGCTTTGTTCATCTTTTCATATTTTATTCCATTCTTTTTAATTACATTGATTGCACTTTAACTGTCTGTAATAATGTTTATTCTCTTGTTTGCACTTATTGTACTGATCACTGTAAGTATTTCCATCAACTCTGCCTGTGTTGAGAATGGTGTGTTCTGTGTTTCTGCTTGAAACCTGACAATTTCTGTACCCTCTTCCATTTGAATCACCTATTCTATTCCCAATCTACTGTCCATCTTTTGTTGCATATAGAAACCATCTGTTTATATTTGAAGATTATTGTATGGGGCTGTTTCTTACGCTATCAGTTATAGTTTCCTGATTGTTCTTTCCAGTGCTTTGAGCTTCTTTCCAATCCATGTCTTTATAATAGATAATGGATCTAGGTATATTGTGGGTAAAGAAGTGTCTGGTATTTATATTTGAATCTTTTTCAGGGTCTGCTTTATGCCTTGTGGAGAAAATTGAAGTCTGTTAATGTATGGCTGTCCTGCCCTCTCCTCTTGTGACTTGGAGATGCATCCCTTTGTACTCTTTTGTATTTTTATATTGATCGATTGTATTGATCTTTATACTGATTTCTGTATTCTAGAATATTGAACAGGCAACCTTTACATTTATAAAGTGGTGATGTTTGTTCCTCTCTGGTCATGTGATTGACCAGGATTGTTTGGTCATACAGTACTTTTTGTTTCTTATTAAGATTGTGTTTCTGTCCTTCTTAGTTGCCAGCCACTTGATAGTTGATTGTCTCTAGTATGGGAGTACTAGTATATTTGACTGGAAGCTGTTTATGCTTAGACTACTTTTCTCACTTCTGTCTTCCTCAATTGGCTCTTTATTGTTGTCTGTGCCCTTGAAATTATTGTCCTTGGCTAGCTCTCTCAGGTCTCTGTACTATAATAGTATTCTATCTTACTTGCCGAGTGTAATTCTTACTTGTTGCCAGGAAAGGAATCTTGTTTTGCTGTTATTAAGCAACTGGTCATGGAAGAGAATTCTTCTATATCTGAGTGAGTTACTGTACTTGTTATACCATTCCTTTGAATCCATATCTTTAATTGCTGTGTCTTCCTTTTTGATCAGTTTTTCAAACCATGTATATTCCACTGAGCAAGAGTAATTCCTTGAAGTTTCAATATATTTAAAATATCATTTGTTAAGTTTTTCCTTCTTCTAGTCCTAAATAGAAGCTTATCTGTTAGAATTGAAGTGTTAGACCAGTGCTTATTCTGAATATGCTGAAGTCTGATTTATGTAGTAATTACATTGAGATTGTGACTATTAAGTCTGTTGAATAAGTTTTTTCTATGCATAAGGATTTGTATATCTCAGAGATTGAATATTTTATATTCAAAATCTGCATGAATGATATAGTTAAGTGTTGTTGCTAATAGTCCAGCTTTATGTTTGAAAATTTTGTTAATTTTACTACTTATTTTTTCACATTTCTTTTCTAATAGGACTAGGTTATTTAATAAGTATCTATTGCTTGAAAGAGAGCATAGTTTATTATATATCTCGTCTGTTTATCTATGATTTTCTTCTATGCTAGTGTTCTTGTTGTGGTTTCTACTTTTTCCTTAATGATGTTCTTTTGACATGTCTTCTTTTCATCTTCCAATATCTATATCCCAGAATTCTTGTCACTTCGTGGTGCTGCAAGGGAAAAATCTGTGTTTCATTTTGTTTCACATTTTCCTTTCTTGACTCTTTGCTTACATTTATACATATCAATGATAATTTCTCACTGTTGACTTGAATGTTATTTATTTTAAGAAATTTTGCTGCTTTATTGAGAATTGCCTGCATGTTCTCTTGGTTGTTCACAAACTATGTAGTGTCATCTATATAGTCTATTGCTATGATCTCAACTTTTCTTACCCTCCTATTAGTCATCTCTCCTATGGTTGGAAGTGAGATTGAGAAGAATATTTGTTTCTATAATATATTCTATATATTTGTCCTTGATTTTTTGCAGCAGGGAATCATAGAAGATTCTTATAAGTGAGGAAAAATGGTGTCTCTCTGATCTATTTCATCCTGTATTGGATAATCTTCTGTAAGGCCATGTGCTGTAATTACTTTATTGTTCTTGTTCTTTAATATATTGTTTATTATTCTGATATTTTTCCTAGTGCTATGATTCTTTTGAGGACTCAAATTATCATATCTCTGTTTATAGAATCATATGTTTTACTGATATCTTGACTAAAGATCCATGCCTCTTTTTGATTTCTCTGGCTTCCTCCATTATATTGTTTAAAATGTAGATCAGCTCTTGCTTGCTACCTCCTGATAGGCCCGCCCAGTTGTTTTTACAGAGAATTTTGTATCTTGTACATGTTTCTGCTAATCTTGTTATTATGATGCTCATGAATACCTTTCTTGTTATTTCCAATAGAGTAATGGATTACGTGATATTAATATCACCTATTCAATCTTTGGACTTGGGGATTGGGTACACATTTCCTTTACTCCAGTCTTCTAAAACTTCACATGTATCTATTATTCTATTGAATAGTGCCACTAAGAATTTATAACATGTTCCTCTAGGTTTTTCAGTCACAGATATGGAATCTTTGATAAGCCTGGTGCACTAGAATTTTTCTTGTTCTGGATTGCTGACCTTATTTCTGATGTTGTGATTATTTGAATTGCCTTGTTGAACCAGTTGTCTTGAATATTTGTCTTTGACCTGTATTGTTGCTTCCAGTATGAAAAGTCTTCTATATTTAAAGTGTGTCTCAATCTTGTCCAGTCTTGAAAATATTCTTTTTCTTGCTCTTGACCTCCTTTGAATCAATAAAAATTATGACTTTATTTTTTTTCTAATGCTCAATCAGTCTTTGATTATTGATGATTCTTGTAAATTGGTTTAGGATACTATTAATAATCTTCTTTGAATTTTCCTTCAGGTTCTTGTATCTCTATTTGATGTGTTTCTTAATTCTTTTTTCTTTTTCCTGTTCCTTTTAATTTTGTTCTCTACTTTCCAGATCTCCATGTTTTCAACAACTAGCTATGGAGCTTCTCTCGATTGTGCACTATATCTTTCCAAAAAAGGGATGATCTGTTAAGAGAGAAATTAGTATGTTTATTTCAATAATATCTTTTTGAGGTTTATTCATATTGTTAGTGACCATGTGTCCAGATTTGTGAGCCATGCTTGACATTTTCTATAAATTCTATCTATTTTGATTTGTTTCTACATAAGCTTCTTATATTTTGATTTGTGTATAGTTCCTATGTTCTTCTTGCATCTTCTTTTCTTTAGAGAATTTTTGCAACTATTGTTATTAATATTTTGAATTGCTGCGAAATTTTTCTGCTGTCTGTTTATTGGACCTCAAGGCTTTTCTACTTTCTTCTCCATTTTTGCTATGAACTTGATCCATTGTTTGGAGTGGAGTTTCTGAACTCTATCTTATTCTGCTTGTTATTTTTCCTGTTTGCTACTTTGAACCCTGATATGTGTGATATATTAATTTGTGTCATTACCATTTTAATTGCTTTTGATAACGATTTTTATGCCATATATTCTGTATTAATAATATGAGAGAGTAGGGAACTGGAGACCCAGATATAGTCTAACCTTCTCCCATATCCTAACTTTGGTCTGTAGTATGTGTAATCTTTTGTAGTTGGATAGACTTGTTTGTATGTGTCTGTGAAGTTATATGCTGTCAGGGTATCTATGATTAGTCTTGATTTGACTCTCCTAATTTTCCCTTCTGTATGGTCTAACTATTCATCTGCCATCTCATTTTTTTTTTTTTTTTAATTGTCAGCTCAGCATGTTTATTAGCATTAATATAAACAAATTCAAGGTATTATATTGAAAGTATCATAATAGCTATATAAACTACCTAAAACTAAACAGTTTACCAGATTGCTTTTTGCTGCTCCATCAATGGGGGGAGAACTAGTCTAAGGCTACCTTTCGACTAGTGCACGAAATATAGAATAAAAGAAAAAAATAGCAGGTACTATTGTGCAAGAACCAAAGTTTTTTCTACTACTGATTATCTACTGAGTCTAATGCCAAGGAATATTCAACACCTATGAAATTATCTATCAAAGTACTGTGTTTTTACATCTTTGAAAGGGAGGGGAGAATGTTCTTCTTCTGGATGGGGAGGGGTATAGGTTCAGATACCAGCTTTATTGATATTATTTCATCTGGTACTCTACCTAGAGGATTACTCATCCAAAGATTAGGTGGGACCTATGGCTAGGAGGGATCTTAAAACTATGATGAATTGATGACCTTATCCTAAAGATAATACCAGCTTCAAGCATATGCTGCTTATTTAAGAAGGTGCAACTCTTCCAAAGTCAGGCTAAGTCATTAGGGGGTCTTCCAATCTGGCAGTCATTTCCAACTAGTACTTTTACCAAGAGTAAGATTGGTGGGTGCTACTAGTGGTCTAAAAAAGATCATGCTGGAGGTGGAGTCATGTTAAGAGTCTTGATATGAGTTGTCAGCTTCTGATCCTTCTTTTTGTGGGACCTGTTGTGTCTCTTGGTTCTACTTGTTTCATCTTTTGGGTGGTTCTATTTCCAGGACGTCATGCTTTCTTGGGCCTTGTATTGTTCCTTCAGCATCACACCTGTCTGAATTTATTTTGTTGTGAGCATGTTAGGTTACTTCTATCAATGCATGAGTCCTTTTGTCTATGGGCTTGTTCTTTTTCTTTCTTTTCCTTCTTCCATGATATAGAAGATGACTGTGTCCTGTATCCATCCGCATGGCAATGACTGACTTATGGTGGACCCCAGATTCTTATGGGACTGAGGAAGTGCATTCAGATACATGAGATGACCAATAGGTGTTTATTTATCAATTTTTGTCAACGTGTTTCAAGTCAACCTATCAAAATCAGTGGGATTTGTGCTACCCAAATTTCAGGGTCAAGCTGAAGTAGGCAAAATTCCTCAACAAGCCATGAAGTAGGAGTTCTGAGAGGCCAGAAGACCATGTCAAGAGGAAAAATGGGTCCCTGACTGGGACAAAACCTCTATCCTAACTTGTCTTGTTCCTCCACTTCAGAAGAGTGGTGACAAGTACTATACCAGTTGTCCTTCTCCCTTTAGGAACTTTCTTGTTATTGGTTGTAAAGATATAAGTTGAACTTTATGGGTCATAAGAGTTCATTTGTTCGAAAATGATTGTACACAAGAGAGAAAGGGTAGAAGTGGCTCCTGAAGGTCTCCTTCAGGTTGGATTAAGGAGAGTGTTAAGACTTTATTAGCTAAGAAGTATTAAAAACTTCTTGCAAATATCTTTTTTGTGTGTGGTCAAGGGATCAACAGAAAGAGTTCTGATATTATCTTGTTATCTGCCATCTCATTAAAGTCACCCATTACTATAATAAACATATTTCTACTTTTTCCTTCACTAATTTATGCTTTGATCCATTGGTGTAGTTTTACTTTGTCTTGTTTTTTTGATTCATTTGTCATGTTGTACACAGTCAGTATTCTGTATTGGATTTTTCCCTTGAAGGTCATATTGACCAAAAGGTCTCAGTTGATACATTCTTCTGTATTGAAAACATGTATTGCCCTTTTCTTTTCTACTAATATACTTACTCTCACTCCATGTTTTTGTTGGTCTGCTTTTGTTGACCATATTTAATACCTTCTCTCTTCATCCCACCATCTTTGATTCACAGATAGCCAAGTCTCTATTATTTCCAGTACATCTATTCTTTTTCTTGACAATATTCTAATAATAATAACTTGTCTGCCTCTGTAGTAATTTCTCTTACATTGATTGTTCCAATTTTTTAGTTGGCCTGTTCTTTATTCTTATTATACTTTCTTCTTTTCATCTGCTAGTGGCAATATTTTCTTCCTGTTCTCTAATAATAATTATTTTGGAGGGACTGGGGGAGCTGTTTTGTTAATTCTGAGGTTTCGATGAGTAAGTCCAAGTAATCCATCATTTTTCTTATGGTAGATTTGATTGTGAACTCTATTTGATTGATTCTTCTATTGATTAGTTCTTGTTATTATTTGATTTATATTCCTTTGAGAAATAGAGTTCTGAATCTTGATCTCAATGGCCATTGTTCTTGTTCAATAGGTAAATCGATAATTTCTGATCCTTTTTCTTTTATCTGTGAACCTTCTTCTAGTGCAGATATATTTTTGTCCAATATGTGAACCTAGTATTTAATAGCGTTCATATCCATTTGTAGTTGTCTGATGGCCTCAATAAGTGTTTCCAGCTATGCAGATGGCTGAGAGAGCCTTTTGTTATATTGGTATACATTCAGTTTGTATTAGTAATATGATTCATAATAGGCTTTTTCTCTTGCCTTGTCAGTTGAAAGCCTTTTCTTTGGAGAGGGGGAAGTCCTGGTTGGTCAAGTCTATTAGTTTTATCCTTTTATGTTAGATCCTTCTTTACTATAATATATGCATTGAAGTCATGTTTCTGTACCTCACATTTAAAGCAAAGTTTTGCTGATCTTACAACTCACAGGAGTTCTATATTTTTCAGTCGCAGGGTAACATTTCTTGCCTTATTCAAATCTTGTATATCTTTGAAATACAGAATAACAAACCGTTTGTTTTGTTTAAGTTGATTTAAGGAAAAATAGCATGCCTAAACGTGTGTCTATTTAATGATTCCTTTCAACTCTTTTGCCAATATCCTTGTGAAAGGTTGACAAGCATTGCAATATATTGGTTCCTTTTTTCTTTAGTGATTCGAGTCATGACTATTGAATATATTCTCATACAGTAGTATTCTTGTAAAGAGCTTATATATGAACCTGCTCTTCGAATACTACTGCTGAATTGAATTGTATAATTCTTGATTGGACCATGCCAGCTGGTTGAAGTGAGCTACAGTATATTCTATGACCATTTTATCTTCAAATAAACTGGTTATATCCTTTTTTATGAAATGGTTGGAAACATCCCAGAGCCTAATATATCAGGTTCTACTTTCAGGTATGCTGATCTGTGATGCTAATCTAAATTTAGTAGTTTCATTGCTGGTGATCTTGATCTCACATACCTTTAGAGCCACATGGTAATTACTGAATAGTGTTGCTATCATCTGTGAGCTTGTTGGTTCCTCTGTGCATACATGCTTCAGGGTTACCAGATGCCCCAGCTTGTTTTAGATAAAGTCAATTTTTTCATGTGTTGAGCTTCCTGATACTTCTTCCAGATCTATTAAGACTTTGCCTAGGTAGAGCATGTCATTAAGTCTTTGGAAGAGTGGTTGTCTTATTACTGAACTTCTAGGCCTTTATTCCTTCTCATAGCTATTGTTGACAATATTTTCCTGGTTGTTCATAATCTCTCCCCCTTCGTTAGTTACTATTGTTGTTGTTGATGCTACTGTTATGGGTGATCATAATCTTGACTCCATGTTTATCTTTTCTATTATATCAATGATTTCTGTGGTATTCTTCTCAGGATTTATAGTGTTGTCACATTCCATGTTCTCAAGCTCCATGCCTTTTTCTTGGTCTTGAATGAGGCCCTGCGTGTCTTGGATAGTTATGGCTTCCTTCTCTTTCTTCATAACTGTTTTACTTCTCTTGATACTGAAGAGTGAATTAAATTTGTTTGCTAGTTTGGTTTTCAAAAGTGGTTTTGTGATTTTTCTACTGCCGTTAATGATTCTCTTGCTAGTATAGTTCGTAGATATGTCTTTGACTCTGGAAGACCTTTTAAACATATTTGTTATAAGGGCTCTTTAAGAGTATTGAGTTTTTTCTTGTATGCTTTGGGTTGTTACCATAAAAGGAAATTTTTACGAATTTTGTTGAGAATGGGAGAGTTTTTTTTTTTTATATTATATATCAAATTTAAGAAACAATATTTTATTTTTTTAATATATTAATATTATAATTTTTATTTTTAGAATAATTACCAATAATTTATAACTATATATTATTCTGGGACCTGTGGTTCAATAGTACAGTAATAATGCTTCCAAGTTACCAAGTACTATTTCTGAGTTCAATATTACTGTGAGAAAGTACTACCTAAACCTAAATAATATAAAAAAGATTCCATCTATCTCACGATACTAATTACTGCCACTTCTAGCCAAGATCCTGTCTAATTATAAAATATTAAAAAATTATAAGATATTTTAACCAGTTTTAGTATTTAGGTTATCTTATCACAAAACAAATTCTATCAAGCTTATGCAGATAAATTGAAGATCTGCAAATACAATAAAAATAAGAGAACTAGTAAAGTCTAGATACATTAGTTAAAAAGGATCCTTAATAAATCGACATTTGTCCAAGACTCCATAAGATCACTCCATGGATAGGCTATAATAAGTCATATAAAAAAGGTTACTAGCAGAATAAGATGACATTTAAGACTCTATATCGATATTCTTTAGATATATTATAATAGGTATTGTAAAAAATATCTAATAGGATTAGATATAAAAGAGGTTCTGTATTATAGATCCAGGACTTGTAGAAATGTTAGTCATAGAAAAATAATACAGACATAGATAGTAGGATAGTAGGGCTTCTTCTGACAACAAGCTATATAGATAAGGCCACTCATAAATAAATATCTTGATAATTTGATTTATTTAAAATGAGTTTATATAGATAGTTCTAATATATATATAATTACTATATACAGTATATTAATAAATCTCCTTGTATATTGTTGTGAGCATATTTTCATAATATTGGGCTTTATTACTCCTCAAAAAAAATAAAATAAAAAAAATAGATTATTTTATAAATAATAAAGCATTAAGTAATATTATAAAAAAATAATTAAAAAAATAATTAAAAGTTTATTCAAAAAATTTATTAAAAATTTCTTTCAAAAAATTTTTACTTATTTAAAATATTTTTATATTTATTTAAAAAACTTAGTTATTATTATCAAAACTATATATTATCTAAAAAAATATATTAAGATATAGGTCTATAGTACAGTAATTGCACTTTATAGGATATATCACAAAGTTATTAGATCAAATCTTTTAGGGGTAACTCTTGATACTGTTAGATCTACTCGATTGACATATCTAAAAACTAACTGATACTTTCAAATATGATTCTGATTATTAGTCAAATAGGATTTCTAATATGGTTACAGGATGGTTTATATAAAAATTATAATATAGTTGAATGTCCAAAATTGGGTAGGATTATTCTGATATAACCACATTACTGAAAAAGAACTGATAATAAGAAGAGTAGATATTGAATCAGTAGTATACCACTGAAGAAAGAAATAGTAAATCAACTAAAGAAAAAACCAGTTCCCTGTCTTGATATTGAGGTATCTATTTAAAAATTCAAGTATATAATGTTAGCCTTAATTATTAGTTATATTTTCCTTTAATTATTATTTATAGTTTTTGTCTATCATATTACTTTAGTTCTATTTTTA
>CAJVPT010000029.1:0-53967 GCA_910592055.1 Acaulospora colombiana
ATCATGTTGAAATATAATATCTTTAGGAGCTAAATGATAATATCTTAATGAATACATTAATTCTTCTTTCAAAATTTATCTATAAAGCTCTGCATTAAGATTTTCTTTAATTCTAGATAAATATCCTGTACTATAATAAGTAAAACATCTCCATATATTAATGCTATCTTTATTAAATTTAGTTATAGGAATTATATGTTGATTCTTTAAAGGTTCTATAGATTTTCTCCAGCAATATTTATGTTCTTCAGCTCCAAAAAGTTGAAATTTAGTTTTATCAGACCAAACTACCATACTTCAATCTTTTATGATCCATTTTTATGTAATTTTGCAAATTCTAATCAGATTTTTTTATGTGTTTTACTTAAAAAAGGTTTCTTGCACCGTGTATATGCTTTAAATCCATTTTTCTTAAGAATTCTTCGAATTATGTTGACACTAATATTTATTTTTTCATATTTTAGTAAGGATCTACATATATCCATGGCAGTTTTACATTTTTATATTAGAATTTTTTGAATGACAATACATTCTTCACATAAAGCAAGTTTAGGTGGATGACCAGGAATAGGTTTATTTTCTAATTTGTTTGTTTCAAGATTTTTTTTTTTTAAGTATAGATATAGTGGAATAATGAACATTGTTATCAATTTTGGCAGCAACTTGACGTAAACTATAACCTTCTTCTAATAAGGTAATAGCCTTTACCCTTTTCTCTATAGATAACTGTTTTGAAAACATTTGATTTATACAAGGTTTGAATAAATTTTCACATTTTTATATTTTTACAAAAAAATGCCAAAAGTCACGCAACAGTAAATTTTTATTAATTGCATCATAAAAAATTTTTTTATTATTTTAATCACTAATCTAATGTATACACCAAATAGATTAGATTATACACTGTATATACTATAAATTTCATCATGATTTGATCTGATCTGATCAAAATTTTAACACTTAAAGATCGACGATCAGGTGTTACGTTCTTTTTGGGAGACGGTGTACAGTATATTCCGTAAATTCCGGAGTAGGTTTCCATGATTTTTTCTGAAGAACTCCTTCAAGCCAAGAAATCTGATCCTTATTCAAGGACTTTTTAACCTGTTCGTATATTTTGTCATCTGATAAATCTACAATATTGTTGAGACATATTGATGACAAAAAATCTTTCCCGATCTCTTTATCATTTCCTTGACACGCGGTAAGAATTTTGAGCAATTTGTTACGGATGTTCACTTCATCCTAGAAAATTAAGCATAGTTATTATCAGTTATATAAACATTAAAAGATTGCAAATAAATACCTGCGTAAGCATCTCAATTTCTTCTTCACACTTATCTCCATTAATAAATTCGGCGTCACTGTCAAAGTCAACATCATCATCATATTCATCCTCACATACTTCATTTTCATCATCCTGCGCATCTTAATATTCTGTAAAAAATATTAGTTATAATTATTGTTC
This sequence comes from Acaulospora colombiana, assembly GCA_910592055.1. Taxonomy (NCBI): domain Eukaryota; kingdom Fungi; phylum Glomeromycota; class Glomeromycetes; order Diversisporales; family Acaulosporaceae; genus Acaulospora; species Acaulospora colombiana. The sequence goes on from CAJVPT010000029.1 coordinate 1,469, forward strand.
AGATCAGACCCTTGATCCCAATAGTGGTATACCTTGATTTTGCTAAGTCTTTATTTTTCGTTTACGAGATTTCGGAATAGAAGGCAATGATTGTTTCTTCTGAATACTATCACTTTTTTTTAATGCAGATAACTCAAGATCAAACATTCCACCGCTGATAGTTCCAGTTTTATCATCGATAGTCGCAATATTTCCTGAGATTTCTGAGAACGTCGAGTTGTGAATATTAACCGAGGGACCAGAACTTATTTGCGATTCACGTTCATTTTTCCAACTTATTTGCGATTCACGTTCATTTTTCCAACTCATAGCACGTTTGCGGTCATTTCGAAAACCCTAGCATTAAAGTAATTAGCAATTTTCTGGTATATATATAATTCAATTTATTTTCCAATTTTCATCCCACTAAGTCAGCGAGAAGCTTTGAACACAGACAACCAAGAAGGTCTCCTGTGCCTTGTGGGACCAATGCTGGGTCAGCAAAAAGCTTTGAACATCAGACAACCGAGAAGGTCACCTGTGCCCCAACATTGGTTTTGTGGCTCAGCGAAAAGCTTTGAATGGCAAAAACCGAGAAGGTTCTTGTCACACCACTTAATTTACAGTTATAATTTAATATTAACTACTTGCCTTTTTATATTTATTAAGTAGTGCCATCGCCTTTTCTTTTCTCTTGCCCTTTTCGTCGTCAGAAATGTTCTTGAGGCTTTTAATATACCGATCTATTTTTTGTTCGAAAGATCCTTGCTCGCACTTATTAAGAAAGTCAACAATATCTCAGTCACAGGGTTTACGATTGAAGTATCTACTTGTCGACATAGAGCTGAAAGAATTATTATTGTTTTCAACAAGCGTGTTTACAATCACGTATCGAAATAAAACGCAATTAGTAATGTCACACGACAAAATCGTGACCATAAGAGCTATAAACGGAATTTGCTATATTAAGAAATGTTTTATGAATTTCTTGTCACAAGGGCGCAGTAATGTGGCGCAGTATATTACGGCCCGTCGTCAAAAAATAAAATGATCGACGAAAAAAACGACTATTTAGGCCGATTGCTTTATTTATACAATAAAAAATACATGTAAAGCGGGGACTAACCCTACGACTATACTGATTACCTGTTTTATATCTTCCCTCAGAATTTCCTGATTTCCCTTAAGCGCTTTTTTCGCAAGATTTATTTGATATCCAATATTCGTAGGCAAGTATTGGATAAAAAAATCCAGATTTCTCTTTACCAGTTACTGGAAATAATAAAACCTGAGGTTGGTCAAGAACTTAAAAACTCGATAGCAAACCCGGATATTCCTCAAAGAAATCATGCACCATGCAAAGCTAGAAAAAAACCAATTTTTAATGATACCGCATCTGAGTCCTCGTCCTCGTCTTCATCTGAATCTGCATCTGAGTCTGACTCTGGATCGTCTAATAATGATAAAGATTTTACTGTGGATATGGTACAAGTGAAGAAGCATGATTATTCTTGATCATAGATTCGGAAAGGTTTTGCTTGATCTGGGGACTGACCTTTTTTTCTGTAATTCACTACAACATAATTCTGAACCGGAGAAGTGTAGTTATTAGGGTTGTGGCGTAAACACTCTCCAGCTATTCTCATAAAATGTGCTAGGCTAGACTCTTAACATGTACTACAGCGCCATAAACTGCTCCTAATTTACGTAAGTGTTTAGGAATTAAATAATAAATAGTCTTTTAAGAACCTGTTGAACCATTTAGTTCCAGGTTTACCTGGATTGCCCATCCGACCAGAAGAAATAGAATTCTGTATCCAGGTTAGTAATTCTTTGACTCGTTCTTGGTTCTTCTCCATAGATCTAAATTTTCGAGGGACGTCTGGTTGTCCCCTGTTCTTTGCGTAGCCTGTCACTCCAGCATCTGTAATGCGTAAAGTTATAAGTTCAGCAGGACGTATACAAAGCATTATTGTAACATCCGCTAGAGCCTGATAATCTGGCAGAGTTTTTAAATCGTACGCATCTAACCTTTCTTTGACCGATTCCAACGTAAAAATGATCCGGATAATTAATAGGATTGGTTTTAGCTTCTTCTGTAATATCTGGAAATTTTGTAGCTTCAATTATTGTAGGTGAAACACCAAGGTTTCTTAATTCTCTTCTGAGTTGAGAAAGACGTGATGAATTAGCATTAGCATTTTTTGCTGATAGGGCTAAGGCATAAGCTTCAGCTCTGATATCTCTAATGCTAAGTTTATCCCATAAAAACCGTTGTGCCATATCTTCGATGCTTTCTTCCTTTAATCGTTTTGGAGGTTTGTTAGAAATCGCGATATTTATGGTCTTATTTTCATTTTTCTGAATAGAGAATAAGTTATCCACTTGTCCCTCACTAAACCCATATCTATTTTGCAAAATTCGTTTTGCTTTCTCTCTGATGATCTCTTCTTCCGAACTTTTTGGGGGCTTGGTTACAACTATTCGACAATTACCCTCAACCAAATTTATGGTTTTATTTTTTCCGCTTCTCTGATTAGGTATTAATATAATTACCTGATCATCATTAAATTTAAAACCGTCTCGAAGGCGTCTGCATGCCTGATTCCGCTTTCTATCATCAGTTAGATTCTCGAGAAACTCTGAGGTGTATTGACTGAGATCGGTCGCACTCATTTCGGGGTTGAGATTGTATTTTTCTACGATTTTAGTTGCAATGGCTGACATGATTGAATGTTATAATAGGTCAAGTAGTTTATGAACAATTCTTTAGGTTATATACACTATAAAAAATATTTTTTTCAAATAGAAATTAATTATCTCGGATCAATATATCTAGTATTTACCTAAAAAATTGAATGAGTCTCGGTTATTGTAATTCTATCAGAAAATGGACGCGAACAAGACACGGAATAGATCGAAGGTTTTAGAATCCATAGCTTTGCGTAATAAAATCACTAAAAATATCAATGGGATCAAGGAAGATATAGCATTACTTAGAGAGGTTCTGGAAAAAATAATCAATATACACGTATGCCAGGTATATGATAGACGTCAATATCTTGGGATTGATCTGCCGATTTGAAATATACCGTACATAGAATATAATGAAAAAAAAATTATAGCTATATTAAGGTTTACGATTTATTTTTATTTTTTATGTGTCAAAGACACTAGCATCGTTATAATGCTTGGAATAGATTCCGGTATTTTTCTATACTTATGGACCATTTCTTGTAAATATCAAGTCTATTTTTTATTATATAAATCGGTGGTATCATAGCTGGATGGGACAGAGCGTTCATGAATCTAATTTGCTCAGGATAATAATAATCCATAATATCTGGTAATTGTAGAAATTTGGCTAAATCTTTTACGTACCTAAAACCATTGGCATTAGTTTGCGGAACGTTGGCCCATTGTGATCAATCTCTCTTTTGGTTAATAAGTTGACTACTTTCTGGGGTGTTTCCATTAGGAGTTACTAGTTATGAAAATGATAATAGTTGATTGTTACTTATGAAAATGATAATAGTTGATTGTTACTTATGAAAATGATAAGTTTAATTGGTTGTTTTTCAAAGACCTATAGGAAAAAAAATAAATGATAATACTTACGTATCTAGTAAATTGCTTCGCTTATATAGAAATTAAGCACGCAGAGTTTCTCTTACACACTTCTGTTTATAATATTTATACGCTCTTTCTCTACCTTGACCACACGGGACACAAAGCTGGAGACTCGATTTAGTCTCTCGTCCACATCCTTTACATGGTTGAGGAATTATTACACCCTTTCGAATTTTGAATGCATGGGAAGCGCAATATTGCCCCTTTGCTGGGTTTTTACATAAATTGACGTCTCCAACTAATAACCAATTGCAAGGCATTTTATATGTCTTGACACTAGCTCCGCTATTATTCTATATTCACTTTCATATTTAAAATCAAAGTTGAGGATAGAGAATTAACTAAAGTCTTACCAAATATCATTTTTAGGCATCACAAAAACTAGTATATATAACAGAGTTTACGTAATATTTTTTTTTATCTGAAAATTTTATATTAACTAGTTTGTAGGGCGAAGCCCATTGCTTTGCAATAGGAGCAAAAAATCCCCTACCTGCGAAATTCACCTATTCACTCCTTATCGACTAGCAATTACCATAACATACCATTTTCCTGGAGTATGTTAACCGTTTTTTCCAGTCCTCGTCAGTATCAAGCCACGATGAGATAATTCCTTCTTCCTCGAGAGAATGGCGGATTATTTCTTCACTTATTAATCTTTCTCGCACTGTCATATCCATATATTCACCGGGATCTTCTTCAGCCTCCTTTGCATAACCACACATTCTCGCATCAGTCTGCATTCTATCACGGAATGCTATGGAATCGAGTTTATCTTTTTCAGTTATGGTAACGAATTTATCGGGATCCTCGCCAAGCTCAATAGCTTTTTGACGTAGACGAACCTCTCGTTGCTCCTGGGTTAAATAGCCAGATGGATATGTTTTCGATTGGGTGTTGACTTCTTCATTGCTGGGTTTGGGTTCGTTATCCGCAGATAATTCGGGAGATATCTCGGGCTCATCCTTCACCGATTTGATAATTTCTGGAGATTTAGAGCAGAGCTCGTTGTCTATGACAACAGGTTTATTGTCTATTGATTCTACATGTTCGATCTCCGAAGCTATAGATACTGTATATCGGTAGACTTAGATGATGAAGCAACTGAACTTTCATTTGTTATAGGATCGAAGAAATCCTGGGTCAGTTAGTGATGGATGGAGCGGGTGATGAATCCTTACCTTTTTCAATGTAATCAGTGGTTAATGGTTCTGCTATCTTTTTTTCTGATTCGGATTTAACAATTTCAGGTACGTCGAATATAGGGATATCTGTAAAGATGGGTCCCTAAAGGGGGAGGCAAGGACAAAAGTCAAATGTCCCTCACTAGGAAACATTAAAATTTTTAAATTAATAACTATAAAAAAACTATTCACAATTGTTCTCTATTATCCAAATCATTGATTTAAAGTATAACATTTCCTGACTTTTGTCCCTATTAAAGTGAAGAGCTATGAATTTTGTCCCTCAAAAAGGGACATAAGTGATCTGCAAAATTTTATATGTTAAATATTTTAGGGACCCATCATTAGATATCTGTGGATGTGTTGGTGGGTATCTCAGTTGAGGTATGTCTGAAAATTCTTCAACATGATACCCTTTTCACATAGTTTGCTTATGATTTTAGATCGATCGAGAATGTATTGATATACTCTTACTCTACCATCGCAAGAACGTGTACAATCAATATCTATTTGCGAGATTTTTTTCCCAAAAACATTACTAGTGGATGGTTTTTTCCCGTTTCTTCCACACCAAGTGAGATAATCTTAATATAAAGTAGCATAGTTTGGTTTATCAATCTGATTCTCAGACCATAGCGAAATATAATCAATTATGAATCAATAGGGTTGGGAAGGTGACCTCGCATTGTTTCAACTTTCATTTTAGTATTAGAGATATCTTGTGGTATCCAATTTGAAAGATCTCGCTTAAGTAAGTAGCTCATGAAATTACTAGGTGTATTATGATGTTCCAGAATTTTTCCAAGTTGCTTAAAATATTCCATATTACCCTTGCATCTAGGAGACACATCTAAGCATACTATATGCCCATCACCCATTTCAACACGAAGTGGGGCATCATGATTACTAAGTACCATATATCCAGCGAAATATTTGATTGTTTTGGGCTCAATTCCCTTATTCTCGATAGTTATATACGGCTCAGTAATAAGAGATTTTAAATGGTCATTAGCCTTTTGCCATTCTCCTGATACCATTCCCGTTTCGTTTAAAAGGATAAGCTTTCTAGCTTGGATACAGCTATTAAATCTTCCCAATATTTTCCCAAGATCTGAGGATGCAAAGAATAATTCTGATCCTAAGACTTCCTTGCCGATAAAATCAGTTAAAATGTTTTTTCCTGAACAGGGTTGGGATCGTAATACTAAAACAGTTCCAGGTTTTTTTTCTGGATATTGTACAAGATAAGCCAACCAGTTAATAACATACTCCGAGAGATTTTTATCCTCATTACACTAAACATTTTCTATATGCCAAGTAGTTGGATTAACAAGAGCAGAATTAATTTCAGTTGATGGCCGAACTTTGAATCCTAGGAACAGATTAAAGAATTTGGTATTCAATGGAGAGGTGTTTGGAGAATACGGTAGAAAATCAATATTACTATAAAGAATCAGACCTTTTGAAACTGCCCGATTTATTAATGTTTTTAAGTCTACTGGTTATCCTCCATGTTCGGTTATACTAATTTCGTAATTTGCAAGATCTAGTTTAAATGCCATATCAAAATAAAGACCATTATCTGAATCTTCCATTTTAAATAACCACAATCTCGAAGTTTTTGAACGCATGCAACTGTTGCCTGAATTGCTTCATATACCTCTTTGCGTGTATATCTTTGTTCGGATATACACATATCTAGCAAGTTTCTCCATGCAAAATGATTGTTCGGATCAGAAATTCTGGATTTTTCTAGTTCGGGGGATTGAAAATTTGTTTTCTCGATCCTTGGCTGATTCACTAATAGTAAGTTTAATCAAAGGTTTTCTTGTTCCACGATCTCTCTTATCATTTGCACGATAACAATAGAAACTATACGATTTCTTATTTTGAATAACATATGCATTATCATTCTCGTGTATATGATCATTTTGGTCTTTATCTTCCTTTTTACATAATGGACAATTCAAAGGTGTTATACATTTAAGATAAAAGGTGTTTGGATAATTTTCTGTAGGAATGATACCTCATATCCTGAAATATTAGCATATTTCAGTAACTCCTTTACTAATTAGAGCTCAGTCTCGCTACTTTCTACACTATTATTACATATTCTATAGTACTTATTGCTGTTAGAAAAGCTATTAGCTCTGCTCTTATAGATTATGGGGTGTCCTGTATCTTAGCTTGAAACTCTATTATTTGTTTTCCTGTTTGCCTTGTTTTAATTTTGGGGGTATCTGGTGAACAATCTTTTTTTTTTTTTTTTTTTTTTTTTTTTTTTTTTTTAAATGCTGGCTCAGCCTTACTTTATTTGGATTAAGCAGAGATGTACATATTGTTTATGCTAAAACTAACTAGGTTAACCAAACTAGTTTGATAGAGAAAGACTCACCTTGTGGCCTGTTGCTACCCTAGTGGGAGGTAACCAGCCAAGGCTGGGCTAGTGCTATATGGAATTGTAAATATGTGGGAGGGGTGTGTAATGTTCTTTATGATTGTCCTATATAGTCGTTTAACAGGTCTATATATTAACCATTTATGTGTTTTTCCAGTATGCTAAGCTATATACTTTTCTGTGAAGTGCTATATCTGGCTATTCTTTCAATTTTCCATGTAATACCTTGCAGTTTTTTCCATTCTTGAAATTCATCACATCTTTGAGTCTAGATGCTGTAGAGGTATTCACTAGTTTCTTATCTGATTTCTCTTATACATTTTTTTTTATTGTTTATTTGGTACAAATATCCCTAGATTATTTTTGCTTTTATAAAGAAGAAAAAACAAAAACAAGTTGATTCACAGTAGGCTTTTTGAGTCCCAACCTCAATCCCACAAAGCTCTTAGTCAGGCTAATGCAGTTTAACACCTTTTTAGGCACTAAAAAAAGTCTCAGAAGCAATAGATTACCTGATAAATCTGTATAACCTTAAGGCTAACTGAAAACCAGGAGAATATCCAAGTCTCTTTGGTCAAACAGCTAAAAGATCACAACAACTTCAGATTAACTAATTCATATAATGCAAACATGAACACATTAATTTTTTACCTGCTTGACGTGTATTAAAGCAAGTTAATCAGTCTATCAACAAAACAGTGTAACATAATATATTAACAAACTAAACATATGTGATCAACCAATATGTATTATCTAAAGCAAGATTAACAGTTGATTACAATCAATTATATGTTAATAAACAAATATAAGATGTGAAAACACATAAAAATCATATGTCATAGACTTTTTAATATCAATATAGCAACTTATTGCTATATACAACAAATAGAAAAACAACAACTAATAGTATTTATCTAATTATGTAATTAAAAAGATACTTACAGTATATAACAATAACACGTGTCAATTTTTTTTGTATTCCATGTGAAAACATATCAATGAAAGAACAAATAATAATCAGAATCCTCAAGAAAAGAAAAAAGAAACTATTGAAGGTGTTGAAAAAGATAACTTTTTATCAAGATTCTTAGCAAATACTTTGAGAAACAAGAATGATATAGTATAAGCTGAGATCAATAGCAAACCAATCAACCCCACATCCCTACTAAGTCAATATATGTTTTTTCAATACTAGATAATATTATTGCCAATCTATTAAGGATAGAACCATTGATGTTGGCAAAAGAACATATGCTGCAACAATATATTCTCACTTTTTAAGAAAAGAGGAAAGGTAAAAAAGAAGAATTGAAAGTATCTTTTTTTTTAATAGCTAGTAAAGTCATGCCCTGTAGTATTTATTTAATCATAGATATCCTCTTATATACAAAAATTTAATTGTGAGAAAATATACTTATGATAAAGAAAAAACTAATATCTCAGTATCTTTTGAACTCTGCGACTTACTGCAGTTCATTTAGAAAGTGAATATTAGTGTGTCATAATTCTACTAACACTGATATTTATGTGAAAAAGTGAATTAAAACCATTCTATAAAATGTTCTTCATGTTTAGGTTAGTTAGCTCTATATGCAATTGGTTGAAGTCTGGAGTCCCAATCCTTATTTCCTGCTTTGTTTCCCTTCTTGTTTCCTTCTTGGAGCTTCTATTCTTGTTTTGTTTCATATTTTTGAAGATTCCTTGTAATTTTTTTCATTCAATTACCAGTTCAAATCTTAGCTTCTATACTTTTTTTTTCTCTTCCCAGAAATGTGTTGTGGCTACTTTTATTGTAGTTCTTGCAGCCTTTGCTTCTTTTATAATCTCTTCTGCCACTCTTATTATTTGATGAGTAATCACTCCTTTTATTATATCACTCCATTCTATCTTGCTGGCCCTGTTTGTATCTCTTGTGCTGTCAATAATTCAAGTACTTTTCTCTATCTGTTCTGTATCTATTCTATTTGTTTGTTACCTTCTGCTCTCAATACACATTTATTTGTGAGGAAGGTTATATACTTCTCCTTCAGTCTTGTTTTATTTAATCTATATATAAAGGAGTAAAGGTTCCTCTTTTCCTGTCTCTTGCAGATTATACAAGTTGGACTTTTGTATAGATGTGATCTTTGAATGTTCAAGTTTGCTATTGTTGGGTGCTCGTCTAATCATGTTTTTTATCTGAAGGTTCTGTCTCTATGGTTCTTACAATCAATCTGAAGTAATATTATTTTAGATGGTGTCAGTGTTTGCATGGTCATGTTCCAATTTATTTCTTTGGCTTTGTGTTCGGAGAGCCATTTCTATTTGCATTTTAATGTTCTCTATTTACTAGTCCACTTGGTTTTGAGGATTGTTTTTCTTACTGTTTTGAAATGAAGGTTGGTGAAGAACTGATTCCATCTTAGTGCTATTATTGCACTGGTGGTATTCTGTTCCTGTATTTTGATTCTGTTTTTGGGCTTATCTAATATTGTAGTTGCTGCTAATTTGTCTGCTAACTTATTTCCCAGATTACCTAAGTGGCCCTTGATCTGGTCCATACCACTGTAATATTTTGTACCGATATAATCTCCTGTATTGTATTAACTAGATATCTGTTTGGAGTTTTTAATGCTTGGCTTTTTTTTTTTGTTTTGTCCTATTTTTTTTTATTGTGTTAATTGCACTTTAGCTGTCTGCAATAATATTTATCCTCTTGTTTGCACTTATTATGCTGATATCTATGAATATTGCTATCAACTCTACTCATGTTGAGGATGGCATGTCTTGTATTTCTGCTTGGAACCTAGCAATTTCTATTCCCTCTTTTGTTTGATTATCCATCCTATTTCTTTCTACTATCCATATTCCATTGTGTGAAGGAACCATTTGTATAGATTTGAAGTTTTGTATATGTAACTATTTCTTGTGTGATATATTGTAGTCTACTAATTGTTCTTGCTGGTACTCTAAGCTTTTTCCCAATCAGCCTCTTCATAATAGATGCTGGGTTTAAGTATATAGTAGGTGGTGAAGTGTCTGACATTTGTATTCAACCTTTTACAGGGTGAGCTCTATACCTTGAGAAGAGAATTGAAGTCTATTAGTATGTGGCTATCCTATTTTATCTTCTTGTAGCCTGGAGATGCATCCATTTATACTCTTTTGTACTTCTATATTAACTGGGTGTGCCAAAAGATGGATTATAATACACTATTATTGATTCTTGTACTGACTTCTATATTCTGGAATATGGAAAGAGCAACCTTTATATTTATAAAGCAGTAATATTTGTTCCTTCCTAATCATATAATTGTCCAGAATTGTTTGGTTATCCAATGTTTTCTTTTTTCTTGTTAAGATTGTATTCCTGTTTTTTATAGTTAATAGTCACTTAATTTTTTATTGTTTCTGATGTGGGAACACTATTGTGTTTTAACAGAAGCTATTTGTATTTGAAATGATGTTATCCCTTCTGTTTTTTTCAGCTGGCTCTTTATTATTGTTTATTCTCTTGTACCACTTGTCCTTGGCTAGCTCTCTCAAGTCTTTGTACCATAATTGTATTCTGCCTTGCTTGCTGAGTCTAACCCTTACTTGTTGCCAGGAGAGAAACCTTGTTTTGCTATTATTAAGCAACCAGTCCTGAAAGAGAATCCCTCTACACCTGAGTGATTTTCTGTGTTTGTCATATCATTTTTCCAGATCTATCTCTTTGATTGCTGTGCCTTCATTCTTGGTGGGCTTTCTGAACCATATATGTTCCACTGGGGTAAGAGTGATTCCTTGTAGTTTTAGCATATTTAGAATATTGTTTGTTAAGTTTTTTCTTTTCTGGTCCAGAAAGAAGGCTTGTCTGTTAAAATTGAGCATTGAACTAATATTTGTTCTGTATATGTTAAAGTCTGATTTGTATGATAATTCCATTGAAGTTGTAACTATTGAGTCCATTGAATAGATTTTTCCCATGCAAGAGGATTTGTCTATCTTACAGGTTAAATAATTTATATCCAAAATTTGCATGGAAGATATAGTTAGGTTTCATTGCTAATAGTTCAGCTTTATGTTTGAAGATTTTGTTGATTTTACTGTTCTTGTTCTTATATTCATTCTCTGATAAGACTAAGTCATTTAGCAAGTATTTTATTGCCAGTAAGAGAGCATGGTTGATTATATACATTATCTCATTTGTTTGTCTGTGATCTTTTTCCATGCTAGTATTTTTGTTATGGTTTCTCCTTTTCTTTGATGATATTCTTTTGACAGATCTTCTTCCTGTCTTCTGATATTCATATCTCTAGAATTCTTGTTGCTTCATAACATTGCAAGGAGATGATCCATATTCTATTTAGTTTAACACACTCTTCTCTTTACTATTTACTTACATTCATATATATCAATGATTTCTCATTATTGACTTGAATGTCATTTGAGAAATTCTACTGCTTTGTTAAGGATTGCCTGCATACTCTCTTGACTGTTTGCAAACTATATAGTGTGATCCATGTAGGCTGTTGCTATAACTTCAGCTTTCTTACCCTTTTACAGGCCATCTCTCTTGGGTTTAGGGAAATTAGATCAAAAAGTATCTTTGTTCCTATTGTATATCCTGTGTGGGTATCCTCGATTTCTTGTAGAAGGGGGTCATAGCAATTTTTCATAGAAGGGGAGAGATGGTATTCCCCTGATCTATACATCCTATATGGAATACTCTCCTGTAAGGCCATGCACTATGATTAATTTATTGCTTCTGTTCTTTAGTATATTGTCTATTATTTTAACTATCTTTTCTGGTACATGAATTCTTCTGAGAGATTGGATTATAATGATTCTATTAATGGAGTCATATGCTTTGCTAATATCCTGACTAAAAATCCACACTTCTTTTTTGAATTATCTAGCCTTCTCTATTATATTATTTAGAATGTGGATTGGCTTCTGTATTTTGCCTTTTGATAGGTCCATCTGTTATTTTCATAGAAAATTTTGTGTCTCATACAAGTTTCTGATAATCTTGTCATTATAATGCTTATAAATACCTTTCTTATCATTTCCAGTAAAGTGATAGGCCATGTAATGTTGATGTCACCCATCTAGTATTTGGGCTTGGGGATTGAATATATATTTTCTTTCTTCTGGTCCTCTGAACTTCACCTGTGTCCAGTATTTTATTAAATGATACCTCTAAGATCTTGAGTCCTTGTTTCCCTAGGTTCTTTAGTTCCAAATATGGAATCTCTGATGGGCCTGGTGCACTGGAGTTCTTCTGGTTTCCGATCGCAGCTTTTATTTCTATTGTGGTAATTGCATATATTGTCTCACTGAACCAGTTATCTTGGTTATTTGTTTTTGACCTATATTATTGCTCCAAGTATAAGATATTTTCTGTATTTAATATACATCTTAGTCTAGTTCAGTCTTGAAAATATTCTTTTATTTTAATCCTGATCTTCTCTGAATCAGTTAGAATCCTGATTTCATTCCCTTATTTGTGCTCAATTAATCTCTGAGTGTCAATTATTCTTGTAGACTGATTCAGGATACTGTTAATCATTTTTTTTGATGTTCCTTTAGGTTCTTGCATCTTTATTTGATATATTTCATAATTCTCTTCCCTTTTTCTAGTTCGATTTTGATCCTTGTAGTTTTATTCTTTGCCTTTCAGATCTACTTGATTTCCAGCAATCAACTATGCAGCTTTTCTCAATTATATACTATTTCTTTTCAAAACAGGAGGGTTCTATTAAGAAGGGGGTCATATATTTAATTTCTTTTATCTTCCTCAATTTGTGTCCATGTTGCTTGGGACCTTGATTCTGGATTTCTGAATCATGCCTGGCATCTTCTATAAATTCTGTCTATCTTTGTTTATTTCCCCATAAGCTTCTTATATTTTGATTTATGTATAGTTGTTATATTCTTTCAATTTCTTCTTTTCTTTAAGGAGTCTTGCACAGCTGTTGTTATTGATTCTTTGAATTGCTGTCAAATTTCTTCTGCTATCTCTCTGTTAGATCTTCAGGCTTCTTTTGTCTTCTCTTCTATCTGTGCTGTGAATTTGATCCATTGTTTAAGGATAGAGATGCAGAAGTCTATCTTGTTCTGCTTATTGTTTTTCCTGTTTACTAGCTTGGACCATATGTGTGTGGTGTATTGATCTGTGTCATTACCATTTTGTGGTTACTTTTGATAACAATTTCTACTGTAGTATATTCTGCATTGATAATGTCGGGAGTAAATAACTAAAGACCTAAATGTAATCCAACCTACTCCCATATCCTGACTTTGGTCTACTTTATGTATAATCTTTTATAGATGAGTACACTTGTCTATATATACTGTATCTGTGAAGTCATACACTGTCAGGATATCAATAATTTGTCTTATCTTAGTTCTTTTTATCTTACCTGCTGTGCAGTCCAACCACTCATCTGCCACTATATTGAAGTCACCCATTACTATAATATACATGTTTCTGCTTTTTTCTTCACTAATTTTATTTTTGATCTATTGTATAGTTTTATTTTATCTTGCTTTTTTAATTCATTCCCCATGTTGTATGCTATCAATATCCTGTACTGGATCTTTTCTTTGAAGCCATATCTATCAAAAGGCCTGGTTAATGTACTCTTTTATATTAAAAACGTGTTGTCCATTTCTTTTCTACTAATATACTCATTTCTGCCCTGTGTTTCTGTTGATTCAGTTTTGTTGACCATATTTGATACTTTCTCTCTTTATCCCACCATTCTTGATTCATAGATAACCAGGTTTCTGTTATTCACTGCATGTCTATTCCTTTCTCTTGACGATATTCTAATAGTAATATTTTATTTAACTCTGTTGTGATTTCTCTTACATTGATTATTACAATTTTTCAATTATACTTTCTTTTTTTTACCTGCCAACAGTGACATTTCCTTCTTATTTCCTAATCATAATTATTTAGGAGAAAATGTGATTCATTTCTATTGATTCTGTTACTTTGATGGGTGAGTTTGAAATCTATCATTTCTCTTATAGTGGTCTCAATTGTAGAGTTCATTTAATTAATTCTTCTATTAATTAACTCTTGTTTATGTCTGATGTCCATTCCTTTGAAGGATAAAGTTCTAAATTTGATCTTAATGACCATTGTTCCTGTTCAGTGGATGACTCAATGATTTCTGGTCATTTTACTTTTATGTTGAACCTTCTTCCAATACAGATACTCTTTTGTTCAGTATAGAAACCTGGTATTTGTGACATTCATATCCAACTGTAGCTGTCTGATGGTCTCAATCAATGTTTCTAGCTATGCAAGTGGTTGTGAGAAGCCTTTTACTATACTGGATATATGCAGTTTGTATTGGGTATATAACCCATATTGGGTTTTTTTATCTTGCCTTGTCATTTATAATCCTTTTTTTAGGGAGGGGAAGTCTTGGTTGGCCAAGTCTATTGGTTCTATTTCTCTGTATTAAGTCCTTCTTTACTATAGTATCTGTGTTGAAGTCATGTTCCTGTGCCTTGCAACCAAAGCAAAGTTTCATTGATTTTGCAACCTATGTAAGTTCTGTGTCTTCCAATTGCAGGGAAGTATTTCTTGCATGTTCAGGTCTTGTGTGTTATTGAAATATAGAATTACAAAACTTTTGTTTTGTTTGAGTTGATTTAGGAGAAGTAGCATGCCTGTGCATATGTCTGTTTGATAATTTCTTTCAGCTCTTTTACCGATGTTCCTTGTGGAAGGTTGGCCAGTATTGCACTTTATTGGTTTCTTTTCTCTTTAGTGATCCAAGTCTTGACTATTGGGTATACCTTATACAATAGTTGTTCTTGTAGAAAACCATGCTTTGGCCTGCTCTTTGAATACTTCTGTTGAACTGAATTGTATGATTCTTGATTGGATCATATCAGCTAATTGGAGTGAAATATACTCTATAACTATTTTGTTCACAAATAAACTAGCTATGTCCGTTTTTGTTAAATAGTTAGGGATGTTTCAGATTCTAATTGATTGGGTTCTGCTTTCAGTTGTGCTGATCTATGGTGCTAGTCTAAATTTGATAGTTTTATTATTAATAATCCTGATTTTACATGTCAATAAGGCCTCATGGTAATTGCTGAATAGTGCTGCAATTATCTGTAAGCCTGTTGGTTCCTCTATGCATACATGTTTCAGGGTTACCAGATACTACAGCTTACTATGGATAAAGTCGATTTTTCTATATATTGAGTTTCATGGTATTCCTTCAGGATTTATGAAGACTTTATCTAGACAAAGTGTATTGTTGAGTCTTTGAATATATGATTATTTTACTCCTGGGGTTCTAGGTTTTTATTCCTGCTTATAGCTAAACTTGTTATTAGTGATGTTTTCTGGGTTGTTTGTGTTCTCTTCCCCTTTCTTAACTACTATTGTTGTTGTTGAAGCTACTATTATTGGTGATAGTGATCTTGACTCTATAATTATCTCTTCTATTATATCAATAGTTTCTGTGATATCCTCTTCAGGGTTTATAATGTTGTCATTTCTGCATTCTCATATATTATTCTTTCTTCTTAATCTTGTATAAGGTTCTGTATGTCTTGTAAGGTTGCCATTTCTATTTCTTTTTTCCTACTGTCTTGCTTCTCTTGATATAGGTGAGTGGGATGAATTTGCTTAACAGTTTGATTTTCAAGAGCGGGTTTGCAATTTTTCCACTGCCGGGAATGATTCTCTGATTAGTATAGTTCACAGTTGTATCTTTGACTCTGGGAGACCTTCTGGACATGTTTGTTATGAGGGCTCTTTGAGAGCATCGGATTTTTTCTTGTGTGCTTTGGGTTGTTAACATAAAAAAAATTTTTCACAAATTTTGTTCGGAGTGGTAAAGAGTTTTTTTTTTTTTTTTTGAAGATTTGAAAGTATTTATACTAGAAAAAAAGATATATAATATGTTGATAAGCAAGCCAGTAATACAGGCATCAAGCTTTGACTAAGTTGAAGTTGCTATAATAGAAAATATTTGAATGAAAGTTCATTCAACTTCTACAGAACTTGAAAAAACACACTTCATTAAGGAAGTCATAATGGAGAATAGAAAAGGGATAGAACAAATAGAAACAGAAGTGTTAAAAAAATAGTACAAGAAAGTTGTATTATAAACAGCTTGTCTTATAATACAAAAACAGAGTTTGGGGACAACAGTAAATCTATTCTTCATAAAATAATAGGGATCAATTAAGGTAAGGTACTTCAGTTATATTGTTAGGAGAAAATAGAGAAACAAGAATTATATATCTCAAAAGAGCTCTAAAATATCTAAGAGAATAAATCTCTTCAAAACAAAATTCATCAATAATAACTATTGGATTATATTTGACTTTGATGAAAAAAAAGATGTAGCAAGATATCTAAATGCTATTAGCAAAAAAGAAGCTAAAAACTTTATACTCAAGAGAATAAACAAAGATATGAGCACACAATCAGCCTTCCAAAGATATGTTCAGAACAAAAAGTTTTTCAAGTCAGAAAGCTTTTCAGCAGCCAAAAATAGATCAAAATATAACATACAGTATTAGTGGATATAGATTCCAAGCTTGACAAATTTATAATCAGATAAACAATGAAAGAATTTGAAGATATTATTAATATTCACAAATATAGAATATCTTTCTATCAAAAAAGATTAAGAGTTCACCTTTATACTCACTGAAAATATATCAACTTGAATAAGGGATAGATGATCAAGATAAAATCCAATCAAGTATGGTATGTAATAGTACACAATAAACAAGATAATCAAGAAATTATTCAGATTCAAAAAGAAAAAAAAAGATACTTATTAAGACTTTATAGAGTTAATGAATTATCTACAAAATTATAAAAAAAGTCTTAAATTATACAAAGACTAAGGCCTTTATATATCAAAAAATAAGATCACCTTGGTATCAAAAAACTATGCAGTAGTGTACTTTAAGAATGAAAAAGATCTAAGAAAGACACTTTAGCAATAAATAAAAATTGACAATCAAAAGCTAGGATGAAGTGCAAAAAATCATTATTATTAAAAGGTGTCACCAATTCAATCAGGTCGAGAAATGTACATATAATGATTAAAGAAGCAAAGAAGCACGATTGCAAAAGCCAAGATAGAACAAGTAAAGATAGAAAAAGTAATAAAAATATTATGGTAACTGAAAAAGAAGCTATATCAGCAATAAGACTTAGAAAAAACAATAGTTAGACAGAAAACAGAAGAAGTACAATGAGATCTATATCACTAGTAACTGGTAACAATAGGGAGTTACTAGGAAGGTGGTGACACTAGAAAGAAAATCAAAACCCAAACCAGGCTTCACAATATTTCTCAGAAACAGATAAAGAAACATTGAATACCAGGTGATATCAAAGATAAACAATCAAATAGAAAACAAAAAACCTAAGATCAATTGCAAAACCAGAGTCAGAGGTAACCCAACTGAATAAAATATTAGAGAAGCTTAAAAAATGATTAGACAAACTAGAGAAAGGTCCACTCAAAAGAAGGATAAACTGCTCCTAAAAGGAAGCACACCAGTCTAACCATAAAAAGAGAAGGAATGTCAGCCCACTATTTCTAAGTCTAAAATGTAAAACAAGGCAAAGTATGACAAATAGAGAAAAACAATAATAGGATAGCAAAGTGATCAAGATCTTAATATTTTCTAGCAAATAGAAAAAGATAAATTTCTAGAGAGAAACAGAGTGGATTAACAAATAGAAAAAACAAAAAAAGAAGATGTATAGAAAAGGGTAATTAGAATAAAAACACAAAATATCAAAGGTATTACTAATAGTACAAACCAGTATAGACTTATAGAAAAAATATAAGAACAAGGTATTTAAATGATAAACTATTAAAACAAAATTAACCAATACAAAGGCAAAATAGGCCTTCCAGAATCAAATAATCTTTAAGAATTTTCACAGTACTAATAAAGATATTTTATATAATATAAAGATTAATTATTAAATAAAAAAAGATCTGGAAAGAAAAGTAGTTTCGCTAAAAAAAGCAGAAAGATATATAATAGCAGTTAATATATTCTCAAATAAAACAAAATGTGTATTATCCAGATCTATATTTTTTCAGACAAATGGTAAAGCATAAAAGTACAGAAAAGAGTACAAAGCTTCATTAAAGAAAAGAATAAACAAGACTTTTACGTAATAGTAATGAGAAATTTTAATGCTGTATACAACTTTATAGAAGATATGATATCAATATCTAGAGCTAAATTAAACTATCTTGGTATCCAGAAATACCACTGTTCAACTTTTTAGTTGAATAGTCCTTCCTTGATATACTGGCTATATAGGAAGAAAAAGATAAAACTCCAACAAGATGGGATGCTACTAGAGTAGTTGAATTGAGTATATATAGATATTTCAAAGCTTTATAAACTATACAATACTCAGATTAGCAACTAAAGTATGGAGGCAATAATAGAAAGTAATTATATTATACTAGTGCTGACAATATATAATTCCAATCTCTTTACAAGAGATATCAAAAACAAGCCTCTTACAAAGAGTAAACAAAGAATCAATATAAAGAGATCAATATTTGAGCAATGGAAGGTATTTCGTAAAAACCTGAACTACAAACTTAGAATAACAATAAATCTGTTATTTAAAGAAGAATCTGAAAAAGGTAAAAAAGAAGCTCAAGAAAACAAGATCAGAGAGATATTCAAAGAACAAATATGCAGGGCAGTACATAATAATCTTGTAACCAAAAAGATATCTGATTTCCAGAAAAAGCATCATAGATATGGGCCAGAATTCATCAAGTATCAGAGGGCCCTTTAGCTATTGTACTCTTTAAATAGGTACAAAGTACACATGATAAAATCAAATTGCAAGCCCTTATTATAACAATTAGGAAATACAACACTACTTTTAGTCTTAATAATTAGATCGAAAACTATTGCATCCCATATAGCATTTTTCATATTCTATAGAAACTATTAAAAAAGGATATATTGAATGCAATAGAAGGCCCAAAACTCACTTATCAAAATACAAAGATAAAAAAAACAAGTGATTCTATCAAAAGAATCTTGGGATAGAGATATAATAATTTATATAGCAATCAAAGAAGAATAGTAAACTCTTTGACTAACAGAAAGTAGGTCAAAATAATGTTGAATAGGATCAAGGTTAAAGATAGAGAAAAGCAATTTATAAATATCAAGAAGAGAGAAATTGAAAGAGAAATAAGAAAATATTAATATGAAGCATTCAAAAAATAAAATGCTAACTTTGAAAGTCTTATAGAAAATTGAAAAGAAGAATACAATCCTAAAGACTATATTAAAAAAAGATGATATAAAGACCTACTGGAACCAATCTTCCAAAAAGAATTATATAAAACACTTCAAGGTCTTCCAAATAATAAAGTCTCAAGAAAATCACAAATTAGTTATAAAATACTAAAAAGACTGGACCAATAAGAAAAAGAATATCTTAGAAAGATGCTTAACTGCTTTCTAAGGTGGTAAGTTACTACAATAGGATAGAAGCAAAGCTATATATATCTTATAGCAAAGCCAAAACCATGGGAATGTGAACTCCTCAACACCATACTGATAATTTTGTTAAAGGTCACACAAAATGCTTTACCAAGATCTTTGCAAATAGATTGGGAAATATCTGCAAGATCAACAATATCCCAAGAGGACCTAATTATATAGGATTATCAGGAGAAAATATAGCAGAATGATTCAAATTCTCAATAATATTTATGAGAAAGCAAGAGAAAATAAAAAGAAGGTATAAATACTTTTACAAGATATAGCAAAAGTATATAATACTATTAACCTGAATATATTAATCAAAATAATAAATAGAATTAAGATATCCAAAGATTTATTCAAATCATAATGAGTCTATTTCAAAATCAAGCATTTAGGATCATATTTTAAAAGGTTCTAACTAAGTTAATTACAGTAGGTGATGAAAATGATCAAGAAGAAACTATCTCATTACTAATATAGAGGATATTCTATGATTCTTTATTATGCAAGATTAGAATAGAATGATGAAACAAAAGGCTACAAAATATTAGCAGCTTGGGATCCAGAGTTAAATGAGGTCACTAAAAGAAAGCAAGAGTTAAGATACATAGCTATTGACTTTTAAGAATGATACAACATGGATAACAAGATCCAAAGAGAATATAGAAAATATTTTAGAAGAAATAAGAATCTTTTATAGAGCAAATGACTTGTATATTAATAGTAGCAAATCAGTATTAATTACTATAATCAACTCTCGAAAATTGTTCTGTTGCATAATTTTCTAAATTAATCTATATTAATGTGCATTGCTATTTTAGTTAATTGTGTCAATGATCTTCAGATTTCTGAGAACTGAGTATTTAACTCTAAATACTTAGTTCTATAATTGAAATACCCAATTTGAAAAGTTCTATAATTTTAATATAATGGTGTTTTTTTTTTTTATTAAGTGTAAGTGGGCCTACTTTATTAATTTTAATACAGTACTTATTACTTGAAATAATAAACAATTTTTACTACCTCTTTTTTCTTTATGTATACTCTTCATTGATCTATTAAAAAGCTAATTGATTCTAAGAATCCCTTATGACTTGTTGCTCCTATTGGGAACTAACATGCCTAGGTTCCATTAGTACTATTATAGAAGATATGAAATATATTATGTTTTCTTTTGAGGATGTTGCTAATTATGTTCAACATGTCAGTCAGTTGAGCTCTGCTTGATGTGATGTGTTCTTGATTGTTTTTATAGCTTTTCTTTTCTTTCTTCTTTATGAAAGTCTTGTTGATTTTTGTATCTCTTTTCCATTGTGTCATTCTTTTACATCTGCCAATTCATATATTGAACATTAGAAATCTTGTGTAGTTTGTAATACTTTTTAGTGTATTGATAAGCTGGTTCTGACTAATGCTTTCAATGATAAGGTTGTTCAAAGCTTTGCTAATGCCTTCCCTGAGTTCAAGGGTTTTCAGATCTTTTGTACTAAGCTTGACTTTTGAGTATGTAATCAGAGGTGATTTCTCATTTTTCCTGTATTGTAGTTCTTTGTATATGTTTTTGTTGATTTCTTCATATATGTTAATTCTATGCTGTGGACAGATAAATGGGCGGTCATTATTTTCTATATCTGTGCAGCTGTGACATTTAGCTGTTTTTTATGTGTTTGAGTAGTGCTTTTGCAGTTTGTCTATTGTTAATAGCTCTTTGTTCCATAGTTTGATTAAGAAGGTACAATATTGGTGGTTCCAACTATCTGTTTTTGAATCTGCGAGTTTTATGGGGTGGTTAAATGTGAGACTGGCTCTCCAATCTATTTTCTTCTGAATTTATTGGTCTAGATCAGCATTTTTATTGAGATTGTTCCAGTCTATTGTAAGTCGTGCTTGGTAAATTTGCTTGATAACCCTTCTAATAGGTTGAGTAATTTTTACATTATTGTTAAAATAGGGTTGAAAATAGTTTTCTTTTAGGTATGTGTTAAGAACAGTGTTTGTATTTTTGATATTGTCATTTGTTGCTACCTTGTGTGCCAGTGTATCTGCCCTTTTGTGAAGAGGGTTGTCATCTTTCTTTAATATTTTGTTTCAGGTGATCTTTTGTAGAAGGTTGTTAGTTATGTACTGGAGGTTAAGTAACATATATGTTTCTTGACTTTTGGTTACTTTTTGATGGGTAACTATCTTGCTGTAGTCTTGAATGAGCATTTGTGAGTCAGTGTATATGGTCAATAATTTTTTTTTTCCAGCTGTTATGTATATGATCATGACTGTTAATATTTCTGATCTATAAGTTGATCCTTGACCGGTAAATATTGTCATGAGCTCCAGTTGTTCTCCATTGTTGGGGAGAAATAAGACTCCTATTCCCATTGTATCTTCTTTCTTATGTTTGTGGCTTCTATCTGTGTATATGGAAATATGTTATTCCATTTTGAGTTTCTTTGATATGGTTATAATGCATCTGTAAAATTTGCCTTAGCCTCTTATAATACTTTTGAGGAGCTTTATGTTTGAGGTTTCTTGAGTTATTGTTAGTGTATCCAGTGTGGAATTAGGTTGTTGACACTATTTGTTCCAACTTTGAGAGGAAATTTACAGTCTGTTTTTAGGTAGGCCATGGATTTTGTGGTTAGATTTCGTGGTTTTGATAATAGAAACTGTGAATAGGTATGTTGTTGACATCTTGATATATCAGTTGCACCCTCTTTGATCTATATGAGTGGTAAGATGACAACCTTTGCATGGTTCAACTGATGATTGGTCTGTAATCTTGAAATGCCTTAGTTTGGTTTTATTCCTGTTGTAACTGACTCTTTGACCGGTTATTATCTGTTCCTTTTTTTTTGAAGGAAAGCCATTCTTTATGTTCTGGTTTCTGTGTTTTGAGCTTGATTTGTATTAGTGGATTAGGTCCTAGTGTTAGTGTGCCTTGAGTTAATATTTTATTGGTTTTGATACATAGATTTCGATACCAGCCTGGTTCTTTTCTTTAGTTTGTCTTGATGTTGTAGCAACTTACTTGATGCCACTGAATTGTTTTGGTTTGGAATATATTTAGGATTTATTGTATCCAGTATATGCTGTGTTTCTTGAGATGTTGTTAATACAGGTTTATCTAATTAGTTTCCATGAGGTATTATATATGCTTACCTAAGTAAGTCTGTTGATTTGTTCAGGTCATTTTGAAATATATGTTCCTTTCTTGTGAGAGTCTTAAGCCATCTTGGATGAAGTTGTGTCTGACTTTATATATCTTTAGATATTTCTTTGTAATGCTGGTTTGTTGCTATGTATCATATTGTAGTTTTTGGATTTTTAGCCTGATTATGGCCCTGGCACTGTTTTTTGTTTCATATAGTAACTGGAAGTCATTTACAAATTTTTGTTGTTGTCTAGTATTTAGCTCCATAATACTATATGATGTAGCAAGATGTAATATTGAGTTGGGGTATGTAGTTGCTAGTTTGATTTTTTTTCTGAAGTTTGTTCTGATTTTGGTATCTATTTTAGCTATCTCCTCCTTTGAGAGTATGAGATCGTAAAGTAGGTATTCAATCTGAGGGAATAGTACATGGTTTATCATATATCTATGCATTTTATCTGTGAGATTTTTGCTTCTCAAGATCCAGTACATGTTATTGATTTTTTTTTATGAGTTGATGTTGATAGCTTTTTTCTCCTTTTTCTTTGTGCCAGGTTCCCAGGACTCAAATGGCATTGTTGTTGGGTACAGATTGAATAAGATAGTTTTGAAATGCTATGGGTTCTTTTTGATCATTGATAATGAGTAGCTCAGATTTTGATAGGTTCACCATGATGTCATTTAATTGATAGAAAAAGCTGCTAATTCTGGTTATAAGTTTTATTTTCTCTTTATTCTATGTAATGAAAGTTGTGTTATCCATGTATGCTGTGATGGCAATGTTAATTTTCTTAGCCTGTAATGTTGAGTCCACCATGTTCTTGGGAAAGTGAAGTGTGTATCCTTTCATTTTGCTGATCTTGCTGATGAGTGGATCATAGTAAATTCTCCAGAGGATGGGTAATATTGCATCACCCTAGTCAATGCCCTTTTGTACCTTATATGGCTCTGTGTTCCCAAAATATATAATAATAGTATTTTGTCTGTCTATGAAACAGGTTCCTATGATATTTATTATTTTTGTTGGTATCTTGATCCTTTTGAGGGCCAAAATAAGTCTTTGTATGTTTACTGTATCGTATACTTTGCTTATGTCTTGAAAGAATATATGACAAGACTTTTTTTGTTTCTGTACATCTTCTAGAATACTGTTAATAATGGTAATAGGTTCTTTGGTACTATGTATGGGTAAAGCTCCCAGTTGTGCTCTGATAGTATAGCATAGTCCGTATATACATTTGATATTCTGTTTGTTATAATCTTGGTGAAGATGTTTTTGGTAGTTTCCAGGAGGGTTATTGGGTAGGTTATGTTGATATCATACTATCAGTCCTTTGGTTTTGGAATTGGATATATGGTTTCTCTTTTTTATTTGGTGGAGATGTTCTGTATATTCAATATCTTGTTATAGAATTTTGTGAGGATGGCAATCATATATGGTTCTAGTTTTTTGAAGAAAATATATTGGATATTGGAAGGTCCTGCTGCTAATTTGCTGCTGGTGTTTGATATGGTGTGTTTAACTTCCTCTATAGTAATGGCCCATATTATACTGGTGTACCATTCTTCATCTATATTGGGGATAGGTTTGTATTCTTGCTCCCAGATTGTGCCTTCATGATTGATTATGTTTCTGCTCATAGTCCATTGTTCAAAGTGGTCTTTGATGGTCTGTTTAATTTCAGTGGGTTCAAAAGCTATAACTCTTTTGTTGTCATTTTCCTTTTTGATAAGTTTTCTAGTAATGATACTACATTTTGGGTTGTTTAGAATAGCTCTAATTATTTGTTTTTATCCATGCTTAGCCATTTTTCTCTAGTGGCCTTAAGGATTCGTATATCTTGTTGAATCTGTGTCTGAATATCGACTTTAAAGCCATTTTAATTATGTGAATCTGTTCTTTAATAAGTCGAATATAACTATTTGGGATTGTGTTGATGATCAGAGTTGAAATTGGTAGTATTTGTGATATTGCTTGGTATAGGTTTTGTGCTTCTATGTGATTCCAGTTACTTGGATTTGTTTTATGTCTGATTGCTTCTTTCTTGAGTTTCAAGAGTTGAATAAGAATGATCAGTCTTGATTTTGGATTTTTTCTGAATTGTTGGCATTGTTTTTCTTTGATCTTTCTGATATGTTGTTCACATGAAAGAGAATTGCTTCTCTTAGCAATTTCCAGTTATTATCTGTGAAGAGTTTCTTGTCATTGATCTTGGTCTTTCAAGACTTTAAGAAAGTTTCCATGTTTTCTTTAAAGTGATTCTATGCTTTTGGATCTATGTTAGACTAGTCATATCTTGTGTTCTTATTGGGTCTCCTTAGATGTGTATGGGGTGTTTCAATCTATCATGTCTCTAGGATGCTGGTTTGTGCTTTGTGATCAGTGGTGATGATATCCCTCCAGCTTTGATGTATACTGTATATGCATCTATGGAGATTCATATGGATCTAGAGTTTATCCATATACCATCGATTCCACTATGTATGTATTGTGATGCCTATGTATAGTTCCTTGTTGTCAGGTTATAATATCTGAATATAACAATAAAGCCAAGCTTCTCAAAAGAGTTGAAGAAACTGTTATTCATTTTTTTGTGAATTTTCCAGTTGGCATTGAGTTTGTCTAATCGTGGGTTGGGATATATATTGAAGTCTTCTGCAATAATTGTGTGCCAGTTGTCCCTATTGTATTGTTTGGCAAAATAAATTATTTGTTTTTGAATGTTAGCCCTTTCTTTTCCGGGTCTAGTAGCTGAGTAGATATCTATGATTCTACAGAATCTTTTCTTTGGGAAGGTGAGATCAATACAAAGGATACAACCTTCTAATGTCTATTTGCTTATAACATGATCAGCTAAATTTTGTTTTAAAGCTATCCCTAATCCTGAGTCCATCGGGTTGCTGCATATTCACCATGTGGTATAGCCTTTTGTTTTCCAGTTGTGTGATTTACCAAGTCTATTTGTTTCTATAGATATTATGATGTCTTATTAATTTTATTTCCACATTTTCATCCATGTTTCTCTCTTTTTGGATTCGTTGAGACCTCAACAGTTGAGTGTGGTAATGGTTCAGTAGGGTTTGTGTCCATTTGTTAAGATTTTATCTTTCTTGTTTTTATTATTTATATATGATTGATTTTGGTTATGATTTTGGTAAAGAAGTTGTTCGTGAGGATTGGTCAGTTGTTCATTGATATGGTGGTTAACTAGAAGGTTAGGTTGTTTTTTGGGGAAGGAGATAATAGTTTAAGAAGCATTTGGGGTGTATTTAATGTCTTGAGAGACAATTGGTTCCTATTTATTGTGTCTGTCATTAGGGTTCAGGGTTGTTGGGGATTGTCTATTGTCTGTGATTAAATGTGATATTGTTGTTGTACTATGTGCCTAGATTTTGCATGGCAAGTTGAAACTCTTGGCACATTTGGTGTATATCGTTTTGGATAGATTGTTGTTGACTATATACTTGTTTAATTGGTATGGTGGATTGTGTTTGAGTTTCTGAAGTGAGGAGCCTTTCATTTTGTCTTTTCTAATTAGTGTCTTCCATTTGATATTCGTTAAAGCTTAGTTCATAGTTAGTGTCAGGTGGGAGATCCATGTCTTTTATTAATTATATGCTTATGTCTGCTTAAATGTAAGCAGTGTACATTACAGATCTGTTCACTTATATATCATACATGATAAACTAGTTTATTATATATATCAACAAGTATTGTACATATAATGTTTATAGTAGATCTATTTATATATGAGTAGCTATATATATATCCTACGTAATGCTATATACTAATACTATCTATTCAGAAAGATATACAAATCCATCTTAATTTTTTCAGAACAATTTTTTCTTAAAAGTATTTTGGTTATCAGGTCATCGATTACAGTATCCTAAATCCTGGTTCATTCAGTTCTTCAGAGTGGTCCATGGCTTTGTTATCTCCCACCAAGGCCTCCCAATAGTAAAGTCTGTGAAAACCAGAACAGCTATGCACTTTATCTTAAGAGGTACACTACCGGTTTCGTATCTACTTTTCTTATTATCATTGGGTAACGCAGTCATATCAAGGATGATCCTACCCGATTTCAATATAGATCAATTGCTATCTTCAAAACATTAGTTAATTTACAGTTAGGCCAATAGATGCAGATCCTACCTACTTTACTGACAGGGAAATCACATTAGCCCCCTAGAGAATTTGAACCTGCATCTTGTGATCTGATCTATAGAATGCTAATCAATGCACTATGGATCCATAGGTCTAATGGTGTTTTTATTATATAATATTCTATAAAATTATATATATATAAACTACTTTAAATTTTATTAAAGGAATTTAAATTTTATAAATTTGTATAAAAAATAAAATAAAATTATTAATGTATAATTTTTTTATTAATTAATATGAATTTTAACAATCTACTGGTAGTTAATTATAAGTTTAAATTTTGCGTATACAAATAAATTGGAAGTTTATTTGAGTTATTTAAGATACAAAAACATGGTTTTAAAAAATATATATAGTAAAAATATTAAATATATATAACAAAAATATTATTTAATAGTTATTTAATAACTTTATTTAATAAATATAATATATATATATATGTAAAAAAAATATAATCAAAAAAAAAAAAAAAAAACTTATTCCTATATATCATTGATATTTGAAAATTTTCTTTTTTGGAAATTTTCTTTTTTTGTGAAAAACAGATCCAAAGCATAGAGTTTTAAAGCACAATATGCTTACCAAGACTATTTTAAGCAGAAACACTTAAACACAAGTACAAGTAACCCCTAGTTTATTTAAAAACCCAAAAAATATTACTAAAAATATAAAGCTTGATGACCAACAAACTCCTCACAAAAACACTGCCCAAACAAGATTTTACAGCACTATAAAATCTTTTAACAGTAACAAAAATATCAATAGTAACAATACTACTGGTAGCTAAAAATGAGTATTTAAAGGGGAAGACAAGGACAAAAATCAAATGTCCTTACTAGGAAATATTGAAATTTTTAAATTAATAACTATAAAAAACTACCCACAATTGTTCTCCATTATCCAAATCATTGATTTGTACTATTTCCTGACTTTTGTCCCTATTAAAGTAAAGAGCCATGAATTTTGTCCCTCAAAAAGTGATGTAAGTGATCTATAAAATTTTATATGCTAAATACTTTAGGGATTCATCATTACTGATAGTAATAACAATAGCACCTCTATCAACATTTCAACAAGTTTTGTAAACAATACTACCTCCTCTTCTTCCAAACTCAATTAAAATATACTCCAAATAGTAACCAAAGTGACAAATGAAGAGAATAATAGCACATCTTTCACTCCATGAGGTTTCAATAATAAAGAAGACTTCATTGATAACTGGTTTGAAGAAGTTCAATCAAACTCTAAAATGGATCAATAAACACTATAAAAACCTTTACAAAATACTGATAACATATCAACTTCTACTCAACAGAATAATCAAGAACTCACTGATTGGTTCACTGAATATGGCAAAAAATGGTTAAAAATGCTTATTCTCATCAATAAAGTTCTAGGACAAGATGATATAGCAGACTTAATCTCACAAAAAAATTTCTTTCCCACCTAGAATCATTTACATCCATCAGACTCAACAAGTCACAAGATATTTACAATATAATAGTCCTATTTGGAGCAGAAAGGGATGCTAAAAAGGCTAAAAACATTAAAATTGATGATAATACCATCATGTACATGTAGCCTGTACTGGTTTACAATAGTATAGAAGCAAAACACAAAATAATCAGAGCATGGGACATTCACTTAAATGTATGCTAGGCAGACATTTATAATGCTCTTTCTAAATATAGTAATATAAAATCCATTAAAATGCAAACTATTGGCATGTGGCAATCAGCCAATATAGAATTCCACAATTAACAAGACTTTATCAAAATCAGTAACAAATAGGCAATTTCATTCTGAGGTGACCTGATTAGAATATTTCAGTCACTAAACACCAAATAAATCAAAGAGAAAGGAAAAATTTATATTTAAACTTATCAATTTTCTATTAGACACAACTGAAATGATCTAAAAGAAATAATCAATAAAATTAAAGCATAAATATGATACATCTCCAAAGCTACACAAGGATACACCAGAAAAAGATTTGCTATTCTCAGCTTCAAAAATAAGAAACTTCTCCCATGTGCAAAAAATATTAATGCTATAGTTGGCACTACTGAACTAATATGGATAGACACTGCAGTCAAAATTTGTAACATCTGTTCCAATATAGAACATCTTGCCAAAGAATGTACTATTAAAGCCAGACAAGAAGACCCATTCAACAGAAACAATAAAACAACAAAATAACAAAAGATTTGGCTACCTTTATGTCAGTTACAAACCAGCAGGAACAAATAACAAGCCCAAATATATAAAGAAAATATCAAGTTCAACATCCTTCATAGAGGTTGTCAAAGGAAAAAGAAGAAAACCATATCGAATACACCTGACAATCAATAACAACAGATATCAACAATTACACTTAGGGATATCTACAATGGTCTTAAGCATATGCACTCTGAGATCAACACTATTAAACAAGACCTTTTCAATCTTAATCAATGTATTGATAATATAGATACAAATATTCAAGAGCTCTACACTTCTATATAAGACACAGACAATTTTATTGATATAGATAATAACAATATCGACATTACCTCTAGCATCTCAAGAAAAAAAAGGGACACCCACCCAGCCATAAATATAAGGGCTGAACAGACTCGACTCACAAATCAAATAAACACACTTAATAGCTCCATGCAACAAGTTGTGGCATTAATGAAACAACTTATCAACTTTAAATCACACAAACAGATTCTAACAACATAGCCACCAGAATCCAATAATCAATAATTACAAACCAAATATTAGAACACAGTATTTTATGTATATCCAAAAAATAAGACTCTATATTTTCCTCATCTTTTAACATACATATTTCATCTCCAAATCAACTATACAAAATACAAACAATCAATCTCTTTTCCTTAACAACAAATACAATTTTAGAATCCAATTCAATAAACACTTCTAGCAACACATCCAAAAGTGATTCATAACACCTTTCTCCAAATTCACTCGTAAATACAACCATTACCAATACCATCAATTTTTCATGCACACATAATATACAACACTCAACAACTAATATATCTACCAACAACACTTGATATATTTATACCAGAAACATTTAAGGACTATCTAATAAAACAAAATGACAACTATGGTTTCAATACTACTACAACAATCTATAGGATATAGGCATCACAACTGTGACAGATAGCAATACAAAAGTAATAAAATACTGTCAATTCTACTTCTACAATTCTTGATGGTCTCATAGCAAATCAATATACAATATGGCCAAGGCATAGCAATCAGTCTATAAATAACACTTGCTAACAGAGTCTTCGACAAAAAACAAATATCCTAGTAGAATACTCTCTTTAGATCTAGTATTCACAAGAAAAACTTACATTTGAATAATTGGGACATACATTTCACATTTTAACAACAAACACAAAAACACAATACAATAATAGTATAAAGACCTTATAGTAGAAACATTAAATAGGAATTGACCCATAATCCTTGCAGGTGACCTCAACAAAATTAGTAATAATTTACTGAACAAATATTCAAATCATACTTCAAACAGAACAAACAAAATAATTTCCTTTCTACAAGAATATGAATTCATTGATTCATATAGATATATCAATCTATAACAACAAGAATTTACATGGAGTAATTCAAGAAATAATACTAACAGGATCAATCAAATCTGGATCCTATCACATGAAAACTGAAACATTTTCAATGCTTACATTGACAAAAACACAAAACCAATGATTTCCAGTAACCATACAGCCTCAATATGCCTTCTAGAAGCATGGTATCTCATAATGTCAATCATTCAAATACATAACAACAAAAGTAACAGATTTAATTGGACCCACACATCAAGTAAAAACTGGAAAAATTTTTAAATAGAAGTTGAACACAGAATTACAGCTTGACAAACAAGCAGTCAAGTACTGACACATAATAGAACTTATTAG
The DNA here is from genome assembly GCA_910592055.1 of Acaulospora colombiana. NCBI lineage: Eukaryota > Fungi > Glomeromycota > Glomeromycetes > Diversisporales > Acaulosporaceae > Acaulospora > Acaulospora colombiana. Next base: position 32,436 of record CAJVPT010000029.1, read on the forward strand.
AAATGCTATTTTAAAGATCACATATAAATTTATTAAAAAGGTCAAAAATAGAAAGCGCAACCCAACCAATCAACCTCCTCCTATCTAATTATCAGCAAAAATCATGGCCCTACAACAACTTCTCCAAATCAGCTAGAAAATAATAACCAATTCAATACTAGAAAACTAGAACTTCCTACACCAATAGGCAGAACAGATTCTAAATAAACATTATAATATCTCATGCCCTCCAATATGGAACATACAAAATGATATCTTAATACTTATAACATGATACACAAAGTTAATATAGATAATCTAACAACTTAAGGCTATACTACAAATGATAAACATTTACTGGACAAGACAAAAAATAAAATGTGCAATTGATAAAAGGATGGATTTTATGGTATCTACAAAAAAAGCCATGATAAATTCAATAATAAACAGATCTCAGTGTCACATCATCTTGGACAAACTGATCACAACACCACTCAATTACCATTACTACAAATCCAACATAAATTAAACAAATTGCAAAGGGTCACTTTAAAAAATGGACAAAAAAAAAAGACACACATGATATCCAAAACTGGTCCTAATGAATAGAAGTATACACACCCAAACAAAGCATTGAAAACCATTGATATTCTGATATGCTCACATCCTTCACAAACACAGAAATTCAATTGGTTATCAAATCTAGAAACAATGCATCTACACCTGGTTTTTCATAAATTCCATATATTGCATACAAAAATTTAAAGCCTCAAGTAGTTCAATTCATAACAGATCTCTTCAACAAAATTCTATACACAGATATAATCCCCACCAAATGAAAAAAAGGCTTAATCTATCCAATCCCTAAACCAAAGCCCTGGAACAATGATATTAACATTACCAGATCTATAACATTGTTAGAAACCTATTGAAAAGTTTTTACAAAATGCATCAATAATAGACTCATGAAAATTCTTAACCAATTATCTATTCTATTACCACTCAATTGGGTGGCTTTCCCTGGATGCAGAACACAAGAACCTATCCATATTATTCAAAACATCATTGAATATGCCAAGCAAAACTTTTAATATACATGGATATTAAGCCAGGGCATGAGCAAAGTATATAATTTAGTATTAACACAGATGCACAAAATTACTACATAGAATCAAAGCTCCAACAAAGATCATAGATATAATCACTAACTTACTTCAATGTCAACAAAACACAGTACTTACCCCTTTGGCTCCACAGATCTCTACAAAATAGATGGTATCAATAAGGTAATATCATATCCCTACTTCTGTATAGAATATTTCATGATCCTCTTCTCATCACAATATCCAAAAAATGCAAAGACTACATCAGTGCATCTCAAAGTCCATATATCAGAACAGACTGAACCATTGACTACATGAACATTACTGCCAGTGCATACATAGATGATATAATATAGTTCACAAATAACCAACAGGATATTCAAACATCTTAAATATAGCATAAGAATTTTATACCATAAATGATATTTAAATCAATTCAACTAAATCTTTACTACTCATTATTAATGGTACACAACTAAATAGAATCCAAGAAGTCATATTCAATAACCAGATTATCCAAGGCGTCAGCCTGAATATACCAACTAGAATTCTAGGAACATGATATACACCCAAAGGCAATAAATGACACCAAGTACAATTAATAAAAGAAAAAGCCAACAGAATCGCAAATCTCATGAAATTCAAAAAGATCACAGACAAACAAATAAGATACATCATCAACTATGTCCTAATTCCAGCCCTAGAATACCTTCTAATTGATATAGTACTCTCAGAAACAATGTGCAATAAAATCATTATTATTAAAACTGGCTCATACCATACTTTCTCCGGTACTTTATTAAGAAAAGATCATATTTAGCAACAATTAGAATGAATACTTTTCCGTACTGTCTGAGAATTTACAGATCACTAGAGAGAAATAGTATGGGGAGCTATCTATTTTTATGACTTAATCTATGTCTAACCTAATCAGGATAAGGAAAATACATAACCACCTAGTGTAAATACTTCTCTTTTAAAAATAAAGTGGGAAATGAACGAGATACACAAGCTGTGCATTGCTTACCCATCCCTATATTCAGGAATCAACATTATCTAGAGTACACTAATACACCCACTGATTGGCTTGTTGTCACACACTATGGGACCTAACATGCCAGGATTTGCTCAAGAGTCCCAACACCATTTGATGTTGGAGATCTCTTGTACTAGTTTTGCAACTAGTTAATATTAAAAATAAAATTAAAATTGAGGGGGAAGGTTAAAAATATTTACAAGAAAATGAAGTAGAGGAAGTAATAAAGTGATGTCTAACAACTACTTATCCACCCAACTTTGCCTCTGATGTACAATAAAATCATGTCACAATACTTTCAATGCTTTAAACACAAAGTTAGTTTAGCAAGATCAGTCCAAACAACATGCTATTTAACAAATTCAAATACAATATTATCAAACTTTTGAAAGACAAGTGCAATTCTACACAACAAATCTCATCTCCAGAATTAACAAACCTAACCTAGCAGAACAAATAACATTGTTTAGACTTTAACAACTACAAAATGACTTCTGATCCCCCAATCCAATCTATACTCACTTAAGCAAGACAATTCACAAATCAGGCACAAACCTTACTCATGATATTATCTGGCTATTCAAGTAAGTCACCATATCAATTCAACATCCCAAATCTATTACTTTGATTAAAAAAATGGGAGATACCTTAGAAGAACACCCAGCACAAAATGGATAAATATATTAGGAAAACAACTACAAAAATATAATACTATATTCATTTGTTAAATTATGAACAAAAATTACACTAAAAACTACCTTGAAATTAAATCCCAAAATATCACAGGAAACATATTATATATACCCCTAAATAGTTTACAAACTTGGCAAAAACTATATAACAACTAATAGATTTAAACTTGTTAAAATTCACAAGAACCTATAACCCCTTCCAATGACACAAAACAGTAATACACCTTACACTCAAGCATTGGACCTTAGTAATGAACTGAAATACTGAAACAATTGGTAGAAAATAGAAAAACACACAGGGAAATATAGTTTACATACACTATAAGCTATAGCAAGAAACTTAACACTAAAACCTTGCAGTGGATGCTCAGTCAATGAATCCTCCACACAAATACAGCAATTCATCTTCTTTAGAACAAAGTTCTAGATCCAACAAATTCCAGTCACATACAGTTACAAAAGCCTCAGTAATACATTAAAAACAACAGCCCATATTGGAGAGTTAGATCTCAGTATATAGTATCCAATAAACCATAGAACACATAAACACAAATAATATAACACAATCTCTTTCAATACAAGTATATATTGATTATCAACAAGACAAACTCACTATCTACATAACCAAATCATAGAAGATACTAGACTACTACAAGAGATTCTTAATATCTCTACACAAATAAACATTACCAATTTATAGCCTACATCGATGGATTCCTGAACTACTCAATATATTTGTTCACATAAGATTTGACTGGATCCTCACTAATCAAACCAACCAATACCACATATTTAAAAGGCAGGTACAAGACCTATCATCCTTAACCAAGTAGAACTAATGACAATTTTCTCAGTAATCTTAACAATTCCGAGAAATGCTATTATTACAATCCACACTGACAGTCAAGCAGCTATCGATGTACTAAATAAAGTCTATTTACTCCAGCTTATAAAGCCATTAGAAATATCAGTAATTAAAGTATCACACTTAATATCATGCAAAGATGCAAGGACTATTGAATCCAACTTTTTCCATACAAAATAAAAGTACATATAGGCATTGCAAGCAATGAACCAATTGATCAATTGACAAAAATCAACTATATTAATATAATACCAGGACAAAGAGAACTCAATCTCACCATCACTTTGCATAACAACTTATGCTATGCCATATGAAGACACAATATAATAACCATGTCAATCAAAGATTTCTGCAAGACAGTATTTCACATCAAATATCTAGCTCAATAGAAATTCCTTAGAAGGAACAGAATATGTATTAATATGCAAAAAAACAAAATAATAGACTGGCAAAGCACTTTCAACTGCCTCAACCCCAATAATATCAATCATGAAAACATATCTATAATTGATCACAATACTCGAAAATTTGCAATCAACCTTTGGAATAATGAACTACCCACTATGACCAAAATGAACCAATATAAATCACACATATAAAAAAACAAAAACTGCATCAAATATTAAGAAATAAAAACTACTTCCTATGTCTTCTTATATATCACAATATGGGAAACACATAGGTGAAAACTAACAAGTATCTTCATATATAATCTGAAAGACTGCAAAACATCTATCAACACTTCTCTCTTTATCACATAATAAGAATTATGTCTTTTAACAAATCTGACCAAGCAATCTCAGATTCATCAAAGGCATCATCAGGAAAGACATCACTCTGATAATTAACAACTATACTAGTTCAAATACAATAATACAATCAATACTTCAAAAGTATATGAATCAATATAGAGAATTTTTACATTCAATTTGGAAGGAGCACTGCAAATGCACTATAGAATAGAAAATAAAAAACATCATCAAAAAAGACAAGTGATCTAAAAGTTATACTCAAATACAACCAATACTAGATGCTATATTATCTGAACTACTAATCAAAGATCAATATATAGACCTTGTTAACCACTATATAGATTGGTCATTTAAAGAAATTACAAATCCATTTACAATTTTTTCTTTTTCTTTTTCTTCTAATTTCAATACTAATTGGCTATTCTTGACATGTTAGGCCCCACAGTGGGTAGCAACAAGCTGATTAGTAGGAAGAATAAATCTATCTTTAGATAATTGCATTTGTATTTTAAAAAGACATAAAAATTGTAAATGCATAACTATATCCACACAATGAATCTTTCTTGCAAAAAAACAAGGATAAGCCAGTTAAAAAGTTCTAAAATTTTCTGTTGAATATATAAAAGTGCATCCATTTATTATAATCTAATTCCAATTATTGTTGTTCTATAAATTGAAAAATAGTTATTATGCATTAATTTGCTAATTCTGATTTTATTATCTTATTATTATTTGGGCTATTTATTTTTTCTTTAACTAAATTAATGATTATTTTGTTTATTAAACTAATCTCTTTTAAAGAATTATCAATTTTAATATATTTATTAATATTAATAATATCTTTATTTTTATAAGATAATCATGTAATTAAATTCTGAATTTCTCTTTCATCTATTTTTAATTCTTCAAATGGTACTATTTTTTCAATTATAGTACTATTAGAAAAAGGTATAGGGGAATCATTATCTTCTAAAGATAATAATTGTGATAATGATAAAATCTTGGTTGTTTTTAAAAAATAGAAAATAATATTATTAGAAACATTATATATACTTCAGATACCTCGAATCTCTTTCCCACTCACATCAAATTTTGAAAATTTTCTTTTATGGTAACAACCCAAAGTTCACAAGAAAAAACCCAACACTCATCAAGAGCCCTTTCAATAAACATGTCCAGAAGGTCCCCTAGAGTCAAGGATACAGTAGCAAACTATACTGGGGAAAGAATTATCACTGGCAGTGGCAAAATTGCAAAACCGCTCCTCAAGACCAAACTCACAAGCAAATTTAACCCACTCAACAGCACGAAAAGAAATAAAACAACAACAGACAAAGAAAAGGAGGTACCAACCCCAACAATGATAAAGGACCCATTTCAAGACCAAGACGAAAGCATGGGGCTCGAGAAAGCAGAACCAGACAATAGCACGAATCCCGAAGAGGGTACCATAGAAACACTCAAAATAACAAAAGAAATGAACACTGAATTTAGGTCACCATCACTGGTAACAGTAGCATCAACAGCTGCAATGATTAGAGAAGGGAAAGAGTCCCCAAACGGCACGCAAAACATCACTGGAAACCATTACAGTTATGAAGAAGAGTAGAGACCGAGGGCCACTGCCACGAAAGGAACAAATGCTCAAAAACCCTCAGACACACTTGGTCCAGGGAAAATTTACATGGACATAAAGGAGCTGCCCGGACTTTCACTAGAGGAGAAAATTCACCAAGTGCACAACAAACTGAGGCACCTATCAATCCTGAAACATGTCCTGATCGAAGAGCCAATCGGATATTCAACTTTTGCAGTCGTATTTGGCAACTACCACGAGGCTATAGCTGCATGCGAGATCCAGATCACTGACAATAAAAACTCTAAATTTAGACTAGCACCCCAACTTGGTACTACAGAATGCAAAGCCAATCCATTAGAATCTGGGACATCCCCAACCATTTTCAAAAAAAGAACATCGCAACCTTATTTCAAGACAAAAACCAGATTGAATATATAACTCTACAACCAGCAGGACAAGTCAAATCTGAGATCGTCCAATTCAGTACAATTAAGGCATACGAGGAACAGGTCCAAAACTGGGCAATCTATAAAGACAACTGTTATATGAGGACTAATCCGATGATCAGAACCCGAGTCACAAGAGAGAAAAGAAATCAGTATAGCGCAACTCTCGCCAACCTCCCACAAGGAACTTCAGTAAAAGAACTCAAAGAAATAATCGAACAAACAGAAGCTCAAGTGGTATACATCCCTCTCAACTCCGCTAATCAAAATAAACGGTTCACCATCCTGTACTACAAAGATGACAGAAAACTAGAAAGAGCAAGAGAAATGAACTTACGCCTTCAAGGAAATGATCTAGTGTAAGTCACAAGATCAATCAAACTATGCTTCAACTGTGGAGCACAGGACCACGACTACGTACACTGCCCAATAGCAAAAGGGAATCCAACACTCCAGGATAGAATGAACAGACTGGGCCAACCAAGGCTCTGGTCAAACAACACGAGAGAATACATACCATCGAAACAAGACAGAAGAATAACTCCTCACCCTCCCATCCCAGGACACACATATGCGAGCGTTACCAGAGGAGCCCATAAAACCACAAGTAAGGATAACATATTCGAAATCCTCAGACAAATCCAAGCAGATATAGTAGCCATCAAACACCAAGTGCATATTCTGGACAAGAGAGTCACAGCGATCGAAGCAGGCCCCCACGTCAAAGCCAAAGGACCAGCAATTACAGACTCACCTCTTCAAGATGAACTCTCATCTGAAAGCTCAAGCTTTCAAACTCCATCACCAAAAAGACTGGACATCAAATAACAACAGAGGCTAATTAATGAAAGAATCAATCAAATGGAATCCATGATGACATCCATCATGAAAGAAATAATGAATTGCCTCGATACACCGATCAATACAACCAACAGTTCAGAACTGCCCCCCTCTTTTCTCCTGAACAACTATGATTAGAAAACAACCAGGAGATCCAGCCTGCAATAGGCAAAATGGAGGGAATCTCAATACCAACGAACTACACAACATCTGGAAAATAGAAACATTAAATGTTAGAGGGATCAACTCACAAGCAGACAAAACAGCAATTCTAGAATTTGGACAAGAATAACAATTGAATATACTGGGAATCACTGAAACCTGGCTTCCAGGTAATCAAAAATGGCATGATGAGGAAGGAAGATTTCAAATCTGGTCAACAAAACCGATCCAACAGTCATACGGAACAGGAGTAAGCATTCTAATAAAGGAAAAATGGGTAACACACATCTTCAGGATCGATGAATGCATCAACCAGGGAATCGCAGTAGACATGGCTTTTAAAGGACGCATCGAATATAGGATTATAACAATCTACAACTCATCTGACGTGGCAAACAAACGAGACAGGAAAAAATTGTTAGAATGGCACAAAACAAAAATCAGCGAGGGGAAAAGGAACAATATGTTTATAATAGTAATGGGTGATCTCAACGAAGTAGCTGATCAGCAAAAAGACCGAACGACAAGAAAAGACAAAGGATACAAGCCTAAGCACTTCATAAATTCACTAGAGACCTTCAATCTCATAGACACATTTCGACAGGTCCACCCAAAAAAAAGAAGCTACACATACATCAGAACAAAGTCGAATTACAGTAGAAATACTGGATTATATATGGGTTTCTAGCCCACTTAAACCATATATCATAAACACAGAACACATCGAGGTAAAAACAGTCATTAGAACAAATCATAAAATGGTAATCACACACCTCGAAACACCACATATGTCTTGGAGTAAGTTATCCGACAGGAAAAACAACACACAAAATAATATAGATTACATAAACTCTAGCTCTAAACAATGGATGAAATTCACCAGGAAATTAGAAGGAATATTAACAGAGTTCCTCAAAAAAGATGCCAGAACAGTAGAAGAAATATGTGAATACCTTAAAGAGTCAATCAAGACAGTAGCAGAAACCTCATTAAAGAAGAAACGAAGAAGGAAGAACATTGGTACAATTCACAAGTCCAAATACAAGAAGATTATGCAGAAATCACTTAAGATCAGTGGATTATACTGAAAATATCTGGTATGAAGAACAAATCCGGATACACGTACACCCACCACAGAAGTACAAATCGCAGAATTAATACAAGAAATCAGGACACCAAGGATTCCCCTGACAGAACCCCTTCTCTCCATGCAAGACACAAGCAACAACAACGAGGAACTATAGAGATGGCTACTAGAGACAAAGAAAATCTGGGAGATAGAGAACAAAATTGCAAAAACCACAATCAAAAAAGAAAAAGGGAGAACGATCCAAAAACATATCGAACAAAGATACAAGAACCTAGAGGAACACCCGAAGAAGATGATTAACAGCATCCTAAACCGACAATCCAGATTCCTAAATACACAGAGACTAATAGAACAAAAAACAGAAAACGAAGTGGAAATAATCACGGATCCATCCACAATAAAGATTAAAATATGAAATCACTTCCAAGAATGAACAAAATCTAGACGGACACTGAATATAAAGGACTTCCACACTGGGAAAAACAATATAGGCCCAAAGAAAGAATCCAAGAGAAGTGGTTCGACAACATGCTAGCCCCAATAGAACTAACAGAAATAAGAAACACAATCCAGGGGAAAAAGAACAGCAGTGCCCCAGGTCCATCAGGTATACCATATATAGTGCTTAAGAACCTGGGAGAAAAAGGAATAAAGCTAGTAGAGGAACTCTTCAACAAAATTTTGAAGATAGGAAAGGTTCCAAAAGACCGGAAGAAGGGAAATGTGTACCCAATCCCAAAACCCAAGAACTGGATGGGAAACATTAACATTACCCAATCTATTACACTTTTGGAGACAACAAGGAAAGTTTTTATGAGCATCTTAACAACAAGATTGGCGACAACCTGCACTCAGCACCAGATACTGTGCACCAACAATTGGGCAGGACTACCTGGAGGTAGCACACAGGAGCCAATCCATATTCTTAACAACGTCATAGAGGAGGCCAGAGAATTCAAGAAAGAAGCCTGGATCTTCAGCCAAGATATTAGCAAGGCATACGATTCAATGAATAGAGACATGCTGATCCAGGCACTGAAAAGAATCCGGGTCCTGGAAGAGATAATAAAAATACTGAATAATACATTAGAGGATAGGAACAACAAAGTAATCACAGCACATGGCCTAACTGAAGAATATCCAGTACAGGACGGAATAGATCAAGGAGACACCATCTCCCCATTTATTTGGAGAGTATACTATGACCCGCTATTACAAGAAATCGAAGATCAGCATACTGGCTACACAATGGAAACAGAAGTATTTCTCGATTTGATCTCACCTAACCAAAATGCAATCGCCAACAAGATAACAAAACAAGCAAAAATCACAGCTACAGCATATATGAATGACACTACCTGGTTTGCAAGCAACAAAGCAGACATGCAAACCATACTAGACAAAGCTGCCAAGTTCCTAAGAATAAATGATATACAGGTGAACAGTGAGAAATCCTCCCTGATCTGTATCAACGTACCTGCAAAACAAAGAGAGGAAAGCATACAGCTCAACGGGGTACAGATTCTACCGGTACAACAAAATGAAGTGATAAGAATCCTAGGGGTATGGATAACAGAAGATGGAAAGAAAACCCGACAGAAAGAGATCATTAAGGAAAAAATAGATATCATCACAAGAACACTAGTGTGAAAAAAGATCATAGACAAACAGACACGTTACATAATCAATCATGTTCTTTTCCTAGCAATTGAATACCTATTCAACAACTTAGTTCTGTCAGAAGGAGAATGTGACAAGCTAAGCAGCAAGATAAACAAGACATTCAAACACAAGGTCGGCCTCTCGTCAACAACTCCAAACAGCATTCTTCATGCAGATTTCAGCTACAAACTTTTCAACCTGTGGGACTGACAAATCCTAATGCACAAAAAAAACTTAATGAACTGACTCAACAGCCATAACCTTGATAGAATCACTACTCAAATTAGACTACAACAACTCCAAAACAATTATTGGTCAAATACTTCAATACTCACTGACGGATCTCTATTCTGGATAAAGAGAGAGAAAAACCTAACAAACAATATTTTAAACATGCTTAAAATACAAGAAATCACATTGGCACTAATGGCACACATATGGTTTGGAAAATCAATAAAGAATGAGGGCAGGGCAATCAAAGAATTAATGACAAAGGAATGGTACAACAAACATAGAATCTTCCTCAGGCGCAGAAAAATAATATTCAAAGACCAACTCCTGAATAACAACAAAATAAGAATTCTATCATAGCAACAAATAAGAATGAGTCTGGGGAGGCAAGGAAGAATTCCTGAATGGTATAAGGAGCTGAAAGAAATGATGACCCAGAAATGGCCAACACTATCAGCAAACAAGGAAGACTCTAGCTGCAGAGAATATCATAGCAACAGCAGCCCAAAGATTAATAGTTTCTGAACAAATACTACAGTGTTTCCGGCCCAACAGCAATCAACCCTAAAATGGCTTGACAAGAGGGATGGAAAAAACAATAATAATGAGGAAAAAAAGGCAACCAGACAAGGGAAGAGAAATAGTAAATCACATGATTACAGACGAGGGAGCATCATCAATCTACCAATGTAAAGAATGCCCTCTAAACAATCAAGAACTTAGAAAAAAGTACAAGAACCAACAACAATGTATAATGGAACAGCCCCTATCTCAGGCAGTAAATATCAAGGTCAGAAAACACATCACTGGCATCTTCTCAAAACAGCAAAAACAAAACACCAGATAGCCACTGAAAAACAGACTACAATCATCTCCCCAAGGCATAGAATTGGCTATAAGTGAAACCAGCAGGCGGGCCCCCAAGGCACACAAACCCCTAATACACCTGGACCTGCTTTCAAGAACAGAAGCACTCATCAAGGAAAAATTACAAGCCCCAAACAGAACGATCCAAAAACTAATACAAATAGCCCAGCAACTAACAATAGAGGACAACATTCAAATATATACCGACGGCTCATTCAAAAGACGCAGCATCAGAAGCAGGATGGAGGTCGGATGGGTAGCCCTTACACAGTCAGGCAACAAAATCACAACCTTTCAAGCAGAAACCCAGGATACCCCCTCCTCGACCAGAGCAGAACTGATAGCAATCCTCACAGCAATCAGCACAATCAGCCCCTATAAAATGATCGAGATTCTCACAGATAGCCAAGGAGCAATCAACGCAATCAACAAAGCATCACAGAAGAACATAACTAGGTGTCAGAAAATAAAGAAGTCAAACAAGACCCTAGTCAGTGCAATTAAAGAAATCATCACAACACAACAAATCAAGGTTCAATGGAAAAAGATCAAAAGTCACATAGGAATCAAAGGAAACGAACAAGTAGACAAATTAGCAGCCACCACACCGATAGACAAGTCCAAAGACATAATAAAAGTCCAGGAGCTACAGTACACAAGCAGCAATATAACACTGAGATGGAACCAATCCTTCGTGGACCTGCCCTTCAAAACATTAGGAAGAACCCTCCTGAAGACCAAATGGGCCAGTAAGTGGAGAACACTTCACCAAAACCAAACATGGTTCACAGGCTCAAAAGCTAAAGAAATAAATTGGAAGATGACCATGCAGACACTGATGCCATCCAAGATAACATCCCTCCAAACCAGTCAAGAAGATCACAGAGACAGAACATTTCGATGGAAGACATGGTCCAATGAACACCCCACTTTATTGAACATGAACATACGGAAACCACAGATATACAAGTCACCAATATGTATAATCTGCGAAAGACAGGAAGAGAAGGATCTACATCCTTTCACCTGTGGCCCCAACAGAACAAGGCTGGTAAAAAAACTGACAGCACTACTGGCACGAGAGTGTGCAGCAAGGGCCAACGGCAACAAACAGTCACGACCTATCCAGAGTAGATGGAAACAGTTCATGAATTTAAACACAGGAGAAGGAGGCCGGGTGGACTTGATGGACCTAATTAGAGGAGTCATCACCCACAAAATGGTTCAGATAGCAGAAGAAATCACAGGGGATGAAAAAGAGGTCAAGGCCGCAGTTAAAAAAGCAGCAGAACAACTATGGCAAGAAAAAAGAAAAATCTGGAGGATAAGATGTGAACTAGTCACAGGGTGGGAAAAAACACAAGACATAATCAAGAAAATAAAAAGAGATCGAGCAAGGCATAATAGTAAAACACAATATGAAAGGACATCACAGAATAAGGGAAGACAGCAAGAAATGGTAGAAAACCTGTACATAGAAATAACAAACTACAATATGAAAAATATACTTCAAAACAGTTTTAATCTCAACTCTCTTTTTCACATAAATATTAGTGTTAGTGGAGTCATGACACACTAACATTCACCATTAGGTGAACTGAAGCAAGTCGCAGGGTTTGTAAGATACTGAGTCATTAGTTTTTTTTCCTATCATAAACGTATTTTCTCGCAATTGAATTTGTGTACATAAGAGGATATTAATGATTAAATAAAAACTATATGGCATGACTTCGCCAGCTTTATAAAAAAATATATATATATATACTTCAGATACCTTTTCTATAGCATGTTTGATATTTATATCTCTTTATAAATTATCTGTTCCATATGTTAAATTAAAGTGATCAACTTTAAATTTAACAATTAATTTATGATATTGTAACTATAATTAAATTAAAATAGTTATTTTTTATTAGTTTCAATAATATAAGATTAAAATAATAATTATTATCTTAAAAGAATGTATAAAACAGTATCTATTGGTTATAAATGAGTAGTGGTATTTGATGATAAAGTATGCAATGTAATATGTAATAAGTCTTCAGAAGTCAAATTTGTTTCATTGCAATGAGAAGATGCATGATCAAATATAAAATAATTTGTTAATTTCTTTCTACCATTTGTTGGTTAACAGTAAATTAATCAAAAATTCATTCCTAATTTGTGTTGTCATCCAAACAGTTTTATTTCAATAATAATCAAACAAAATATCTTCTTTATTAATATTTCTTAATGAACGAGGTGATTTATATTGATAAGTTAATAAAAGACGAATTTTAATAGTTCCTAATAAAAAATTAATTAAGTTATTATAAAACGCAATATATTTAAATATAATAATAATTTTAATACCTATAACATTTGAACATAACAAAATAGTAACTCTTTGTTTATCCTTTTTTGGATGGTTCCATTTTCCAATATAATGTAGTTTCATCATAATTGAAAATATTTTCAATACTCCAATTTTGTAATAAATTTTATAATTAAATTTTAAATCTTGGAATCTCTTCTAAAGATGTGCTGCTCCCTTTTTCACTATGTGTGAATCTTTTTAGACCATTTTTTCTTTTAAAATTACTTAACCATCCTTTAGATGCCTTAAAATTATTAATATCAAGAAGCTTGGCAAATTCTTATGCTTGATAAGTTAGAATAAATCCAGTTATTGAAATATATAAAGTAAATGTAACATTAACCCATATAATTAATGATTTTTTCAATAATAGATATTTAGGACTTTTCATTCTTCTTGATTTAGCTTTAGAATAATTGAGATCAATATTTGTTCAATATTCTTTTTTATCTAAAATTCTATCAATATAATTAAACTAACATTATATTTTTTAGCTAACCATTGTTGCAATAATTTTGGATTGATTTCTTTTAATATATAAACTTTATGTTTTTAATAACCTAACAAACGTGATATATTTTGTTTTGATTCCAATTTTACTCTTTGTAAAGTCATTGTTATAAAAAAAAAAATTGTTTTTATAACAAAAAAGTAAAATATATTTATTTTAATAAAAAAAATCACAAGTATTTATTTTAATAAAAAAAATAAGTATTTTTTTTTAAAAAAAATGTACTATAAGCATATATATATAAGTTTCATGATTATGAAATATATATGTATGTATGCATATGTATGTCTATCAGTAAATTGCTAGTAATTATCATATAGATAATCTTTTGATAATTGTCTATTATAGACCAATCAATTTTAGGTTAATCAATATATATTGATTACTATATATGGTATAGCATATATTAAACAATTGTTAAGAGTTAACCAGTATTAATAACTCAACAAATATCTAGAAGAGATTCAAGCAGAGCAACAGAGAAGTAGGTAGAGAATTAGATAGAGCTGAATAGATAAGATTTCTGAGAATCTGCATAGATAAACAGAAATCTGCTATTGAACTCAAAGAATAGATACTTAAAGAAATCAATATAGTGACCAAGTCTATAATGAAGAAAAGGTTAACTAACAAGTAAGCACTTATATTCTAAATAGAGTCCTAATATCCAGAATCAAATTCATAATATAGCATAATATACAAATCTATTAAAAAATAAGATTATACTATACTGATCCATATCTAATAATGTAGTATATCATCCTAGGATCTATAATTTAAAGAGTGTTTAGATATTGCAAAAAGAAAGTCTGATAACAGAATTGTGCAATAGATTAAATAACTTGGGATCAGCTTAAATTACAACAATTATCAAGTTAAAGCAATTACAGATTAAGTACTGGAAACTTCTCAACCTGCTCATATGTAATTCACTAAACTAACTTCTAAGAAAAGACAACTTTATATTATAAATATTGAAACTAATCAAAGATATAGAGATACTGTAACTTTCTATAACTAGAAGTAGAGTAATATATTTAATTTGAGTATCAGAAATAGTCCAATCAAATATTATATCACAACAAAAGAATACAGTAAAGCCATTTAATTACTCAAATACAATAAGTTGATGTACATGGATCAGCTTATTAACTATAAAACTAGAGAAGTATAGGATTGGCAAATGCTTCAACTTTTACAAAAGACAAGTAAGGGACCTATTTCAGAATTATACTTGTCAATAATAAGAAAAATACAAGAAAACAAGTTAGGACAGTTCATAAGGTCTTGAAAGAATTTTGGTTAAAGTGAAGTTCAGAACATCCAGTATTTAATTTCAACCTTAATAAAAGGTAAAAACTTTGGATAGTCATCAAGAGCAATAATCAATAGTAACAACTTGTTTAGGGAAAGTTAATTTTAGGTAACAATAAAAGATGATAAAAATATATCATTTCAAATATGACAGCTTCACGAAAAATTAAAATCTAACCTAATGTGATACCAGAGCTGCTCAGAAGGGATCAATACTGAATTCTGATGCATAGTAGAATCAAATGTAAAACAAATATATATAATTTCTTATTTTAATACTAGAAAATTTACAAGAAGAGCTCAACCTTTAGAAATCCCTTGTTCTAAGGGAAACAATAAGTAGAACAACTATATAGATTCAGTAACTACACAATGTAATAGAAGGCAACTGGAAGAAGTGTAATATAAATACAAATTGAAAAAGTAGAAAGGAAAAGCAAGTTCCAAATAGTAGTAACTGATTGATCACATCTACACGAGCAGAACTAGTAGCAATAGTTACCATATTACTAGTAGTACTAGTTAATAGCAAGGTAAAAATCCATGCTGATAGCTAAGCCTGCATCTTAAAATAGAAAACTATAGAAAATGGTGATCCAAAAAATCTATAAAGATAGGAAAAAAAACAAAATTAGTCCTTGTGAGTATAAAAGTTGAGCCTGGTAAAGAAAAAAAAATTACTTATAATTCTTATCAAGATCAAAACATACTTTAATATTTAATATAACAAGGAAGTAGACATTCTAGCCAAAAAAATATTAAAGTTCTCAACAATAAAATAATAAGATTTGGACTTACCTGAGATTATTACTAAAATTAAATGGCAAGATTTAGTATTGAATGCTCCAATAAGTCAGTTTGCTAAAAAAACTAATGTATAATAATGAAATATCAATGGATAACTCAAAAATAAATAGACAAAAAATAGGGTCTTCAAATCTAAAACTAGCATAGGTACATATGGGACTTAGTTTGAGAACAAATGAATAATGGATATACATAGAATACTTTTTTCAAAGGATTATAAAGAAAAAACTTTCTTGTTAAGATAACCAGTGACAAGCTACCCATGTTAACAAAGCTAGCTATAAGAAGACTAGACTTATACAAGCAAGTAAAATTTTTCATATATGAATAGCAAGAAGAGACAATAAAAAACTTATTAAAATGTTTAGTATATAAAACTCAATAGTAAGAAGCTTGGCAAAAGGGTATAAAAGATATGATGCAAGGTTTCAACAAACTTCTAGCAGATAGGAAAAAAGAGTCAGAAGAAAAAGAAATAAGTTTAATAGTTGATAACAGAATAGAAAGAGAAAAAATCAAAAAAAATTTCAGACTCTTTCCCGTAGATCCATCTTTTTTTCAAAATTTCCTTTTTCGGTAATTTTTAGAGAAAAGTCATAAAACAATGGCAAAGAGTACACAACATGGAGAGGGATAAAAGATCCCAATATGCGAACAGCAGGCCGAACTACAACATCAACAAACTGTCAAAAGGGAGTGCCACCCTCATCGAAAACCACAAAGACAAACCCACCGAAAAGAAACATACAACAAATGAAAAGAAAACCAACGAACATCAACCATCCCCCTCACACACTGTAAAGTCCACCGCGGTTCCCACTACATCCTCCAGCCACACAACAATCGAACAAGCGAACAGTATCAACCCAGGACACAATAAATCATGGAGCGAACAAGTAGAGACAGAAAGAACCGTACAAGTAGACGAAACATCCCAACATCTCAAAGAGAACACAAGACCCGATAACCAACACCAGGCAAGAATCGACGACTCCGACATCGATATGGACTTGAACGAAACTCCCTCAGAGACTGAAGACGACTGGCAACTGGCAGGCAACAGCCGAAGACAAGAGAAAAAACAAACAGCATCGACCCCAGGTACAAGACCGCGACCTCGTTCCCCCTTTGACCCCAACATTAGATATGGCCGTGAAAGAACCAAACTCGGAATCCTAGCTTCACTCCTCCCTGGAGAATCAACTCACAAAAAAATAGCATACCTCACGAAGGCACTCAATTCACCGGAAGGACTTCTTCTCATCCAACACGAGCGCCGTGAAGATCAAGATTACATAATCACTATTTTCAGTAATCAACAAGCTGCAGAATACGCAAGCAATCTCATCTTACCTGACACAGACAACCTTCATCTGTCCCACATGGAAAAAACCATACACAGACTTGATAAGGCGCATAGCATCAGGGTATGGGACATCCCCCTGAACACAAAACTCATAGATGTGCAACAAACATTCGCTAAGTTCGGACAGATCACCAACATCAGAATGACTACTAGACAAATGTGGCAATCAGCAACAATCACCTTCACTAATAAGGAAGACAAGCAGAAACTACTGGACCAATGGAGCGTCCTAATCAAAGCACACTCAGTAAGAATTTTCGACGCTGAATGGAATTTAGAACAAATGAAGGACCGGGGCAAATACTCTCTCAAGCTTACAAATCTCCCACCCAATACCAATGCGTTTGACCTAAAGCAAGTCTGTCACATGACAGGAGCCAAAACATGTTACATTCCACGTCTTTTATCATACAAACCCAGGAAGTTCGCCGTGTTAAGCTTCACAAACGAAAACGACTGCCAACAAAACTTCGATAAGACTTTCACCCTTGGTGAAACTACACTGGAATGCAAACCCATCGATACCAAACTCTGTACTATCTGTGATAGCCCACAGCATCTAGCAAAAAACTGTGAAATTAAAACAAGAAGGCAACAATGGAACGAATTCAATCAAGAGCAAGCTAGTAAATTTGGTAAGCTCTACCAACGTTTCAAACCAGCAAACTCATTACCCATCCGCAAACTGGCCCAACCCATTAAGAAGAGGACGACAAACAACCCAGGGTCCTATGCTGCGGCGGTAAAAAACAGGAATACTCAACGCCAACAACAGGATCCATGTCAAGACTCTACACAAGATATAGCCACCATGTTAGCCAACATCCAGAGAGAACTAAATGAAATCAAAGAGTCCCTTCATAATCTGGATGAAAGAATCGAAGGCCTGGAGCAATATTGTTTCGAGAACGCAGAGAACATGAATGAAGACTACACTCATGAACCAGCAACAGTAGCCGAAGAAGCAACTCATACATCCAACCTTAACGATATCCAACAACAACAACAGCAGCTGCACACGTCTATCGGAAACATGGACAGGACAATGAGTGCCCTGGTCTCCACAATTTCAAATATAATCCCCGGCAACACAACATCACCCCCAACCATGAAACAATAAATTATGGGAAACACCACAAGCAATAACTCCACAGACGATATATCAACAGATTACCAAACACACTTCAACAACAACCTAATCAACATTTCAGACAATGACTATTCAACTTCTACCAACGAAACAACAACATCCAATAGCGCTGAAAAGGAATCTCCTACAACAAATAATCACAAAACAACAAACACAAAAACAAAGACGACTATCAATATAAACGAAAACAGACCCTACTGGACCGTAGCTACATTGAACTGCCGAGGCTTGACTGATGAACTCAAAAGGGAAACATGGTTCGCAACTTGGGAAACTAACAACTGGGACATCATCATTTCTACAGAAACAAACAACACTGAATCCAACGGAAAAGTATGGAAATCAGCCAACTACGCAACATGGTGGACTGGAGACAGAAATATTGGTGCAGGAGTGGGCATCGCAATAAAAAAACCCTTATCAGACCGTGTCATCCAGATACAAACATTTCAGTTCAGAGCCATTTGTATCGACCTTGCACTGCCAAACAAATCTTACTGTCGAATCATAGGGACTTATCTTCCAGCCAGTGCCGGCCCTTCTAAACAAGAAATTCAAAAACAAATAATCACATGGATCAAACAACACAACCAAGAAAACTGGCACATCATCCTGGGAGGTGATTTCAATTGCAGTCCTTCCTTCATAGCTGATAAAAAAAGCATCAACAAGTTGATACACAAAGATAAATACAACAAATTCTGTCAAAAACTTCAAGAACTAAACATGATCGACACATACAGACATCACAACCCCCATGGCAGGGAATACACATGGCACGCACCTCCGCAGGCCCATAAAGAAGCACCCGCGAGCAGAATAGACATGATCTGGATAAGCTCCCGCCCTACATGGTGCTCACTGGACGCATACATTTCGGATGACGTTAACATCCAAACGGATCATAGTGCCCAAATTACACATATAGAGAGCTGGCAGATAGAGACAAAACTCAGGCGCACTAGACGGCCTAACAACAACACACGTTTTCTCTGGGAGCATACAACCGAAACACAATGGGAAGCCTTCATGACCGAGCTTGGAAAGCATATGAATAGGCTCAAGCACGACATCCTCACCCACAAAGAAGATGTAGATAGACATTGGCACCAGCTGCGTCAACACATTCTTAATGCGGCAGGGAAACACATCCCCAAATACAAAGAAAAGCAAAGACGTAGACCCAAACTCCCCAAAAAACACAAACCAATCCTTCTAATCCAGCTAAATCAGTACAGAAGACAAGTTATTCTCCACAACAAAGGCAGTGCGAACGCCAATACAAACGAACTACTACTCCTACACAAAGCCATACAGGAGAAAGTCCCAATCCAATTATGGGATCCCGACACTGATTCAAAAAAAATAATAGAAGAAATCGACAGCATCATCCAAACTGAAAAAATAATCAAGACAAAAGAAATTCGAAATCTAAACAAAGCTAACATCATCGAAGCTTGTAAACGTAGAAACAGCTGGTTCGATACTGACAAAAAAAGGATGATCCGATCTATTACTGACAATCCCAAAAGATCCATAATCACCACAAAACTCATCAAAGACAACGGGCCCAATAGAGAACTCATACATGACCCCATAGAAATTAAAGAAATCATGCGTGAACACTATAAAAATTGGACCAAAGGCAAAGACATAATCGATCAAAACAATACTAGGTGGCAACAAACATACCAACCAATCGAAGAAATCAACTCTTCCTGGTATAAACCGGTCCTCTCACCAATCTCAATAGACGAAATCAAACAAGTCCTTAGAAGAATCAGTAACAAATCAGCCCCCGGTCCATCAGGAATACCATATACAGCCTTCAAGCACGCCAACCTCGAGACAGTTGAGACGATCGCTTGCATGTTTAATAATATCCTCCTTCAAGAGAAGCTACCCCATGAATGGAAAAAAGGCACGATCTATCCTATCCCCAAGCCAAAGGACTGGCAGTACAATATCAACGTCACACGACCAATTACATTGTTGGAATCGATAAAAAAAATTTTCACCAAAATAATATGCACCAGACTCTCTGATACTTTCCAAAAGCACCCCATCCTATCTGAAAATAACTGGGCCGCACTACCAGGCAACAGCACCCGTGAACCCATCACAATTATAAACCAAATACTGGAAGATGCCAGGGAGAACAACAAGCAGTGCCACATGCTCTTCCAAGACATGAGTAAGGCATACGATACAGTAAATATACAAAGACTGGTCACATCTCTCCTACGTATAAAAATACCTCAAAAGATCATTAACATCATCAAGGAATGCTTCACGGACAGAACCAACACAGTCATCACCTTCTTCGGACTTACCGAACCATATGAAGTCGAAGGAGGGATAGATCAAGGAGACACTATTTCACCACTGCTCTGGCGCATATACTACGACCCCCTCATTTCAACGATCAGCGGAATGCAGGGTTATAACTTGAAAAGCAAAAAACCAATTCTCGACAATGAAAGTTCAAACAACCTCAACATTTCCGTCGCCGCATACATGGACGACACTACAATCATTACTGAAAACAGAGGACAATTAGAAGAGATACTCGAAACTTGCTCTTCATTCTATCACCTTAACGGCATCACAGTCAACCCAACCAAATCCGAACTGTTAATCCTCAATGCACCACAGGAGAACATCATTTTCCAAGGCGAAACAATCACCCCATCATCACGGACCCAGGCCATCAGAGTTCTGGGA